>JABUQX010096406.1:20000-23617 GCA_015478945.1 Trachelipus rathkii
CAGTAAATCATGTTAAATCAGTTATCAAAACCACCCACGCCCAACCTATCCTACCCTTCCTTATGATCTATTGATACTAATGATTCAATTTGTCATATTTTTGTTTTAACATTAACAATTCAATAAACTTTATATTTATTTTGCTTTTGTTTCTATTAAAATCATTTTGTTTTTACTAAAAATTTATTCTTTTAATAGTTTTAATAACTTAAAAATTTGACATTTAATTTATCAATACCTCTTAAAGCAGTAAATCTCAGTAATTCAGTTAAATAAAAACCACCCACTCTTATTTCTCTTAACCCTTTCCATGATCTAACTTTGATCATATATGATCTATTTGAATCTATTGATTCAATTGTACGATATTATAAGTATTCTTTTATTATAATAGGACATACATAAAAACTTTTATTTAATTTTGATTTTCGTTTTCTTTAGACATTTTTTTATACTAAAATAATTTTTATTTTTTTTTATGTTTATAACATTAAAAAATTTGCATTTTTAGATAATACCTTAAAGCAGTAAAATCAGTTCTAAATCTCTAATCAACCTTGTTCCTTCGTTTCCTCCATATTCCTTCCTCTTTTCACCTAGACTAATATTAAGAATATAATAAAGATATTGTATACGTAGTATATATATCACCCTACCTCCTGCTATATATATATACTATATATATATATAACTCAATCAATAAAGATATATTCATCAGATCGAATATATATATAATATAATATATATATACTAACTATATATATGAAAAGGTCTATACCAAGAGAAACTGTTATGCAGATAAAGAGATTTTAGATTTTCTTCTTTAATAATGTGAGGACCTTATCGATAATATGTTATAAATCTAATATATAATATACCATTATATATTTATAAAAATAAACCCTTTAAATTGTATTCGATATTGATTACTACCTATGGATTCAACCTCATATTATAAGTATCTTTTCTGTATAATAGACATAACATAAAAATAAAATTCTTATTTGACTTGTAGTGTTATGTTGTTGTATTGAAAAAGTTAGTTCGCGATTTGTTGTTGCATTTGTGCAGTTAGATTGATTAATAATAAAGTTGTTATGTTGTTGAAATGTGTTGTAATGTTGTTAATGAAAATGTTGTTGATATGTTGTATGTTGTTGTATAGTTGTGAGACTATGTTCGACGGTTGGCATTGTTTAGTTGTTGTTGTTGTGCTGATGTATGTTGTTGTTGTTGTTTGCTGTTGTTAGTTGTTGTTAAATATATCAATACGTTCAAGTTAAAAATGAAAATATACCACACATTTTCAAACATATCTCTAAAAATAATTGAAATAGTTAATTTAAAAACTACATTAGTTACAGTATAGAAACAACTATAAACAAAATAGTACTCATCCTAGCCAACTGACATACAGCATTCATTAACAACGTAACTAAATTAGATTAGAAGTTTCAGCTTACCAGCAGAAGTCAGCAT
Organism: Trachelipus rathkii; assembly: GCA_015478945.1. Classification (NCBI taxonomy): domain Eukaryota; kingdom Metazoa; phylum Arthropoda; class Malacostraca; order Isopoda; family Trachelipodidae; genus Trachelipus; species Trachelipus rathkii. The sequence goes on from JABUQX010096406.1 coordinate 21,480, forward strand.
AGCAATCTCCATCTTTACTATACACACTACCAAAATTTTTACTCATTATATTATTATTATTATTATTAGTTATTATCATTATTATTATTGATTATGATTATTATTATTTATATCATATTATTATTATGTATTCCACATTGATCTCCACAACACCACATAACGCGTGCGATCACGTTTTGCCTGCAGGTCCAACAAATTAGAACACTGTGTCGCGTAGAATTGGTCTCTACCCGACACTTTTAAACATTACGCAAATTTTAGTACGCTCAAGGGATAACCACATCAGAGAACTGTATTTGTTATGCCATCACGGACAGCAAATGAAATTCGAGAAATGACTCATTAATTTCTAATAAAATCTTTTGCACACATGAGAAGGGTAACGAGATTTATTACTTCTGTCCTTACTTAACATATGTTTTTAGCTAAGACAGTAAGTTTGATTATTGATTATTAATTATTATTCATTTTATTATTTTATTATTCGATATTATTATTCATTATGTATATTATTATTATTATTATTGATTATTATATTATTATCTTATTATATTAATATCTAAACTATATATAATGATTTATCATAACAATTACCGGGTAACATACCACACACGACTAACACAAACACACCAACACACCACAACCACACACGGAGCAGGCAGCAACACACAGATCAACAACACCAACTCACACAACGCACACACACACACACAATACTTATAGAGCCACTTTACTTAATACATTAGACTGCCCATCATCGTACTAACTTACTGATCACATAAAGCTGCTATTATTATGGATGTCAAGCAGATGTGCGGAAAGTGTGGCTAAACGCCGCGTGGAAGACATTTACTTTTTCACAAATAGTATTAATATCGAAACATTTCGTTTTGTTATTAATTTTCGGATAATTTACGTTTCTATTCATTCCGTTATATATTTATATTTTGTTAAAAAGTTTATAAAATGATATTTTATTAATATTTTAGTTATTTATTTATTTTATTTATATTATTTAAAATGAATTAATATATAATTTTTAAAAACGTTTTTATTCTGATTTTTATACCTTAACTTTATTCTTTCTCGTTTTAAAAAGTATTTACTTTTTTCACTAAAATTTTATTTCCATTTTTAGTTAACCTTATAACTTAAAAAAATTTTTCATTTTATCATACCCTAAAGCAGTACAATCAGTAAAAATCAGTAAATAAAACCACCCACCCACCCTCCCTTCCCCTTCCAATGCAGGTCATATTTGATCTTACATGATCTAGTTGAGGGATTCAGTCATTTCGAGTATCATTTGAGGGAAACGAACAAACTTAAAAAAATAAAGTTCTTCTGCAAGTATGCAAAAGAAAATAATGATGCTACGTAGGCAAAGTTCTTGCCCATTAAAAAGCTAACATAAACATCACCTGAACTAAGAAAATCAATGGGATACAAACAACGGAGAAACCTAGCCCACCTTAAGGCACGAATAAAGGATCTAACATTCACAAAGTTCCACACGTTAATAACAGAAAGTAACTAACATAGCATACAATAAACGTAACCTATTCACACTTTGTCAAGCATATCTCTAACATATCAATGTTAATTTTAACATAACACTGTAATATTTAACAAAAATTTATCATATACATGTCTAATTATCATACAGACCTACGAATATATTGTTATAACGTACCAAATTTTTTTACATTTAATAACGCTAACAATAACATAACCTGAACTTAGAATATAATGTAGGCAACGACAAACACTAACAATACCTCACGTACTGGATAATCTGGCTAACATTAGACAAAGTTCGATACTTATCAAAGGTGAAGTAGCTTAAAACAACCACATACAAACTCAATGGTCATCCCAATCTTTTCTCCAACATCACCTGCAACAGCTAAAGCAGTATTATCTAACAAATCCCCTCTAACAAAATGACCAATCTTATCAAAAAGATACCAACCATTCTTGAACTGTGCAACTTAACACTCCTTCATCAAATGCAAACTCAATATCAAAATAAAAATTTATAACATTATTTTGAACTATGAAAAAACGTTTGAGGCTAAGCAAATTCTCGGATAAGCCTAACAAGTTACTCAGCAAAAACTTGTTAACCTATATTCTCC
>JABUQX010096407.1:0-12349 GCA_015478945.1 Trachelipus rathkii
ACTTGAGGTGCCCATTGGACGTTTCTCCTTACAGTAACTACAGGAACAGCCATTCTGGGAGTTAACACTTCCATGGAATTTAAATCACCCTCCAACGAGTTTCCATTCGGTTCAAGCTGATCTTCAAATATTTCCAATGGTCTCATTCCTTCGGCCATTGTTACTGGAGAATTGACAAAGTGCAATCTTTTCTGAAGGTCTTCACATGACAATCTTCGTGCACTTCTATATGGAATCATCTGGTTCCTTTGGTCTGTTATATAAATAGGAGTATAGGATAATAAAGAAGGTGAATTTGAAGAAGTAAGAGAGTTAATAATAGGAGAACTAAATAGAGAAGTCTCAGAAAGAGTACCAGGTGAACTTGAAAAATGAGGTGAATGGAAAGTTTCTTGAAAACTAGCATAATGAGAAGCAGGCGAAGTAAATAAGTTAGAGAGGTTATATGAAGACAGGTCAGTAGAAATACTGGGAGAATAATTAGAAATAGTAGATACCTGAGGAATAATAGATAAGGGAAGAGTAGGTAGAATAACAGAAGAAAAATCACTTACCTTTGTCAAATTATTGATTACCTGTTGATTCAAAAGAAGACTCTCCTCAATGCAACACAACACCACTCTGGAAAGTTTTCTTACTTCTTCGGAGTCAGGAAATCCCAGAAAATCGTCTTCATCTTCATCCGAATCATCTTCAAAATTGATATCCTGTATATTAGATGTCATTGATGGTGCTGTGGCCATTGAGGAATCCTCTGCAATCTCTTCCGGATGTTCGTCTTCAGGATCTTCGCTCGTATTTAGTTGGTTGGTTAATAATTTATTAAATAAAGGATTTTCTCTTACATATTTAGGGGGGATATACCATTTTTTTAACTGTCTGTGATGCACCCTATAAATTCTTTCAGATTCCAATGATTTTACGATATAGGTTACCTCATTTGGATTCACTTTTATTATTTGTAAAGGTCCCTGATATCGATCCTTAAACTTATTTATAGTTAAGTCTCCTGGAAGTTGTATTTTGAGTGCCACCAGTTGATCCATTTTGAAAGAGGAAAATCTTTCATGTCCCTCCTTCCAATGGTTGTTAAATCCCGTCCAAGGAAGTCGAGGTAGATTATTATGCGCCTCCTGATATAATATCTCTGAGGGGGTTTTTGATGTGGCAGTATGTACTAGATGATTGTAGGTTAGTACAACTTGTGGTAATTGTACATCCCACAAACTAGGATTTTTCAAGGACAGTCGTAAATATTGCAACAATGTACGGTTTACTCTTTCCGTAATTCCGTTTGAAGATGGATTGTACGGAGTTGTATAAATATGTCTGATGTTATTTCGTTTTAATAACTCCTCAAATTCGGGACCTTTGAACTCCCTTGCATTATCCGTTAGCAATCGTGAAGGAAGTATTGGCAAATAGGGTAAAATATTCTGTAAGGCCGTTGTTACCAGGGTGGTATGCTTTGATCGTATAGGAACCGCTGCTATCCACTTATAAAATGATCAATAAACGACTAGGCATAGTGTTTCCTTTAGCCTGATCTTCGGTAATTGCAACAAATCTACGGCGACCAATTCAAAAGGGTATCTTGTATGTATCTTAAGAGTTGGTGGAGCGTGATATACATTGGAAACTTTAGCTAGTTGGCATTTATAACATGACATAGATATTTCGTGACAGATATCTTTTAATTTCGGGTGCCAAATTATTTTTTCCAATAATGCATAGAGTTTACTCTGTCCGATATGGACAAATTCATAATGATTAATAATAGCGACTTGTACAGCAAATGAAAACGATACCACATAATGATATTGGTCTTTTCTATTTCGATAGAGGATATGATTATCGACTATTGACAAGAAATTTCTAGCAAATTTGAATAGCTTTAGGGGACCTTGAAAGGCTTGATGTTTTAGTAACGCTCCTTTTAATCTTTTTAATATTGGATCATGTGCCTGGCATTGGGCTATATGGTCCATTAATATTTCCACTGAATCTTGTGATGTTCTGATCAGGGAAATATTTCGTATAAATAATAATTTTTCGGGAGGTTTCTTCTTCTTCCTCAGAACTTCCTCCCCACCAGATTCCAACCAAATTTCCAGTGGCTTGTTCATTCTGGTCTATACCTTGATCTTCTTCAATTGCTTGGTACTCTATTTCATAAAGTTTATTTGATAATTCTGTTTCGCAGTTATTCATAGACACTGATTCCTCTTCCGAATCAGGGACTCGAGTTCTTCCAGGGACTAATAAGTTGTAGTGGATGCCACTTATGCAAAACAAATGACACACTTCTTTATGAGTTGGTTCACCAAAGTGTAAGGGATGTGTTTTACTGTAATACACAAGAACCCGGATCTTATAAAGGTGAGTAAAGTTGTCTATGCTGTGAACAAAAGGTAATTGACCAGCATACCTAGTTAGTTGCAAGTGTTTCAGTACCTGATCTGCTTCCTTGGTTCTGCCAGTTGGTAGATGATATTTACTCCTGTTATTTAATAATTCATCCACAACTGCCGCTCTTATCTGGAGATGAGAAGCCGGTTTATCATATAAAAACTGTGAAAAACACTGAAACAAAGAGTCTCCACCACCCAACATTTTCACCACTGTAAATCCCTCAGGTGGGTCATTAGAGATCAATTCATTTTCGGGTTCTGTTGGAATTTCAAACAGTGTTCTTGACAATATGTCTGCAACGATGTTCTCTTTACCAGGTACATAAAATAATTCGTAGTCAATATCATTAAGTTCGTCCAAAGTTCTAGCCACCCTTTGATTCACTAAAGGCATGTTTTGCAAAAAGAGTAGTGGCTTATGATCCGTATATACATGCACTTTGAACATACCATACAAGAAACCGGTTTTAAGCCGATCGTACAGCCCTCGAAGCTGCAAGTTCTCTCTCCCGGGCACACTATAACCAACATTGAGCTTTTGAAGAAAACTGTGGAAAATGTAAGCTATGGGTTTATTCTCACCGTTTTGAACTTGGCTGAGGCAGGCACCAGCACCTATCCCTGAAGCGTCAGTGTGAAGTAACAACGGAGTAGCTTGCTCAGATCTATCAGGATACGATAAGAAAGGTGGAGACGTTAATAGACTTTTGAGTTTGTCAAATGCCAGTTGGCACTGTTCTGTCCAAGGCACATTTTTTGTGAACTTCAGTAGGTCGAACAGAGGTTTGGCTATTACTGAGCAATTTGGGATATGCCTCCGATAGAAATTGATGAGGCCCATAAACTGTCTAACCTGTTTTGCCATTCTTGGAGGGGGATACTTCGTAATACCTTCAATATTCTTCTGTAGGGGTTTTAGCCCCTTTTCTGAAATTATGTGGCCTAAGAATTTTACTTCGGTTCTTAACAAATAACTTTTCGAGGGTTTTAACTTGAGCCCAGCCACTCTAAATGCTTTAAGGACCTCTTCCAAGATAGAGAGATGTTTCTCGAAACTGTTGCTAATTATCAGGACGTCGTCCAGATAAATCATCACTTCACTCCATGAGATGTGACATAAAGCCAATCTCATTAACCTCGTAAATGTAGCAGGTCCATTCATGAGGCCAAAAGGCATCCGGAGGAACTCCCAATGGCCCAAAGGTGTTGAAAACGCAGTTTTCTCTATACTATCCTTCTCCATCTCGATCTGATAATATCCCTTTATCAGGTCAATAGTGGAAAAATATTGCACACCTTGCAAATTGAACAATGTATCGGTTAAATTCGGAATGGGAAATGAATCTTTTTTAGTGATAGAATTCAACTTACGATAATCTATACAGAGTCTCATGGCACCGTCAGGTTTACGAATAGGGACTACTGGTGCAGAATATGGAGAACAGGATCTTCTAATAATTCCCTCGGCCTCCAACTTATGACAAACTTCTTCCACTTCATATAATATGGGTCCTTGTAAACGCCTAACGGACTCATTTACTGGATCTTCAATAAACGTGTTTATAGCATGCTTGAGAAGGCTGGTACATCCAACATCTGCATCTCCTAAACTAAGAACCCGCGGATATTTGATTAAAAGTTGTACAACTTGGTCAATTTGATATTCTGATAATTCTGTTTTATCCAATTCAAACGCCGTCCTTAAATTTTCGAGCGTCCAATCCTCATAAGTCTCTTGGGGCTTCTGAGTTATTTCCACCGCGTTTACGATACCACAAATAAAGTCTTTCGTAGGATGTATCTGTTGTAAAATAGTATACGTACCAAGGGGATATCCTCGTTTTAAAGTAATTGGTTTGTCAAAAGGATTGAAACAGTATAGATAATCACTGGAGTCCCTTGTATAAGGGATAACTGCTTCATCAATTATACATTGATTATTTGGGTTTGGTGTGAATAATAACAACGAATGTTTTTCTATTAACGGACCATATGTGGTAACCATAACCCGAGCACAATCACGGGACTTAATTACTACGTCCTTACTTATTAAAGCATACTCTTCCACCTTGTTTCCCGGATATAATCGCATATCTTTAGTTATTACTGTTATGATATTATTTTTTTCGTTATTTCTTTTAATTAATTCTTTTGTGGAAAAATCTGGCAATAAATTGTCTTTTCTTAGCAAATTGTATCCAAGATAACGTCAATAACCTGTCAATTTGTTCATCCACTGACCACAAAATTATTGGAGAGGTAAGAAAATCCTTAGAAAGTTTTATTGGAGAGTTATTTCCCCCAAGACAGGAAAAACCACCTTACCTATACACTAACACCTTATTTTTGAGTGGCTCTCAAAGGAAACTTGTCTTTATTCAATAATTGATATGTGGTATTTGTAATTAAACTCAGAGAAGCACCAGTATCTACCAATGCCTGTAATGGGGTGTCAACGTCACAACCTTCAATTCCTACTCCTATTACTAAAGCATCCTCTGGAGGATTCTGTATATAGCTTATCTGAATTATAGAATCTGAAAAAGAAGGGATTTGGGGATTTAGAGATGAGGTTTGTTCCTCATTTTCTTGTAAGGAGGTTTGTACCTCAATTTCATGGGAGGAAGTTAATACCTCAATATCATCAAAGGAGGTTTGTACCTCAATTTCATGGGAGGAGGTTAATACCTCAATATCATCAAAGGAGGTTTGTACCTCCATTTCTTTTGATGATGTTTTGTTGGACATCTTTAACAAATTCATAACTGTAGCAAGATCTAACTCAGTTTGTGATCCCACACTTTCACTTAAAGTATTGACTTGTTCATTAAAAGGTGGTGCGGAAGCCACACTCAATTCTAGTTTAGTTATTAATTCAGTTTCCTTCACCTGATCATTTTCACCGGGCAATTGTGACCCTACAATTACCGTGGTCGGCTCTCGTTTTATATCTTTCTGCCTTGAACGTTGAGGTTTCGGACTCATGGTTTACACGGTTGATCCAAGGCCCAAGATATATTTTGCCGCTTCTCCACTTCTACTTCGGGCTCTGTGGGCGGGCCACTGACCACAGAGCACTCTCGTTTCCCCTCTGTTGGGGCATATTTGGCGAAAACCATTTCGGACAATCAACTCCCAAATGACCATCCTGATGGCATACAGGACATTCTTGACTTTCTGAACTTATTTGTTTTTTTCTGACTTCGCTGTGGGCAGTCCTTCACAACATGTCCCTCTGCTTCACAACGAATACATTTATTTTTCTGAACATAACAGTCATCTGCCATGTGTCCGCGTTTTCCACAAAACCGGCATTGTGGTCTTAATTTACAATCTCGCACAATATGGCCTGGTTTCTTACAATAATTACATCTTTGCGGTGATCCTGGGGATTGGGGGTTCATTTGAGTTGTCCTAAACTTTTCTTGTACCTGACCATTTGATTGGGTTCCCGCATAACCACCAGATGGAGGAATTCTTGGAGGATGTGCTAAGTGTGACATATTTTGTACGTAAGTCGGATTACTCTGACTCGGATAACTTGAAAAACATCCAGAAGATTGAGGAAATTGTGAACCACCACTGGATACATCATATCCTGGATAGGTCAATGCAGGATAAGACCACATTGGCCCAACTGACGGTGGAACCTGAACCATATTTTTAGAGGATTGATAGGAAGTAGAAGGAACCACAGATGTTAAATCTATTATCTCCGGCTGACTACTTACGGGAAGTTTGGTGTTTGGGAGAGGCTCTATTCCGTCATTATTAGTTTTATCTGTTACTTGTTTACGTGTGTAATTGTCGTCTATCAACTTTACTAAACCTTCCCAAGAAAGACTAGCGCCTCTCAAAGCCAGCTCACAAACCACCTTGAGTGAATTTACTTGATCTTGTACAGTTTGAGGCAGACTTTTTACTAGTTTTTCTCTTACAACCTTCATGGAACTCGCATCTGACCCCGAAAAAGCTTTTTCGGCCAATCCCAACAATCGTAACGCGTATAATGGTATTGTTTCTGTGGACAATATTTGTGCATCCGTGAAAGCGCTTAAGTCGCATTTTGTTTGTTTTCTCAAATGCTCACCAAACCAATCCATTAATTCCTTTTTTATCATTGCATAGCTTGCATTTGATTTCATTAGTATGTCATATACTTGTTTAATTGCTCCCTCCAGATGCAATCCCAAGTATGTACGCCACCCGTCAACTTGAGAACTTGGGTAGGTCGCTACTGCATATTCTTCAAATCTATTCATGAATTGTGGTAGAGGTTCTCCATTCTCCAAACAATACTTACCAACAGGTATCATCTTTCTGGATTTTATCTGTTGTTGGTCTGTCATCATTTTCATCATCTGCGTCATAGTATCTAGTGTTTTCTGATTCTGTTCCAAAATTCGCAACATCAAAACATTATTGTCGGGCTCTTGAGCAGATGAATTTCCCACAGACAATGGAGGACCCTGCTGGCCAGGTGCAAATGGAGCGGATGGAACTGGTTGTTGAAATCTATTGAAACCAGGCTGTTCACCACCAAAATATGGGCGCGCTACAGTTATACTTCCTGGCAAATTCAATGTAGACACTGTGACCGCCACTGGGGGAGATGTCGTAAACAAGGAGGGTACTGAGCCTATCGAGTGTACTGAAGCGCCGTTCAATACCCCCGAAGACTCAGCAGACGCAAAGGTGGATGCTACACGGATGTCGCATGCAGATGTCATCAAGTTCGGTGGTTGGTCAGCCACTAAACTGGATGAATCCGTGGTAGTGAAATTTGTCAAAATCGAATCATGATCGGTCGCTTTCGTATCGTCGCTCGCGCCGTTTATTATAACGTTCTTTTTATCGGCTATTTCGAATACTTTATGTAATGTGAATCTAGAAAGGGTAGAATAGGAGAATACTTGAATGTTTGGAATGTACTTATGCTAGAAAACCATGTTTCGTTTGAAGTGTTTATAAGTTTAGAGAGATATCAGAAGTAGAGAAGTATAAATCTTCTTCGAATTGGACACCACGAGACCAACAATCAAAGAAAACCAAAAGAAAACCTAACGGAAATTTTATACAAGAAGAAAAAGAAAGAAAGGCAGCAGACACGTAATAGGCAGCTTCTCAAGAAAGAGAACTACGCTCTGCTACCAGAAATGTAATGAATTATGAATATAATGGAATGTTGTGTAGATAAATCAAATAAAAATTAGAGATTGTGTGACAAAACTATTATTTTATAATATTTAAGAGATAATGTCCAAAGAAATACCTTCAAACCTTAGAAGATTTTTTTTTTTAACTAAATCAAGAAACTTCCTTAAGACCCATGTCAGAAGGCCATATCTTGTTCTCTACAGGATTTCTTGGAACTGCATTATAGTAAGTTTCTGCTGCCTCAGAATGTGCTCACGAAGAAAAAAATTATAGAACATTTATTAGTAATAACCCTAGGTCAACACACACAAATGTAAATATATATATATATATCTTTTTAGAACGACATCTGTACCTTTAAACACCCAGAATTTGTATGATCAATGGTTTTCTTTTGTTTACTCTGACTTACACCTATGTAGATTTCCTTCAACCTTTGTTATTCAATAATTAAACCAAAATAATGCAGTGGGAATAAAACCCAGTGAATCTCTTTATAATGTTTAATACAAAAATTATAAAATACCAAAAATTGTGTATATACAAATAAATGGGTATGGGGATGCTTTATACTAATGTTATGTAAAAAAACAATATGAAATGAAAAAAATAATAACTAATTTGTATGTATTAGTGTATAAGTAATTAAGTGTTATTCAGTTTAATAGCCTGATTACCGCCGAATCACCGATACCGATAAACACGCGTTCCCGCTCTCGAAAACCCCCGTAGTGCACTACCGCGAACCACGCTGGTGATATTCTTTAACACGGCTGACCACCCCGACTTCTATTTTTTTTATTATATCTCCCTATTTGACCTTTATTCACTTTAAGTCGTCTGTGTATTTTGAACCACCTACTCCAAGAGGATGGACAATTTCTAGATTGGCCCAGGATCCAGCTCTAAGCTGAAAACCAAACCTATATAATCAGGGCGGAACACTAAAGTTCGTTGTTAACAATGCATGCATACACACCAGTGTACTAAAATCTATTATGATTTGAATATTCCCTTCAATAATCTGTCTGTACACTCCTAGTGAACAGTGAATATTCCCTTCAATAATCTGTCTGTACAGTCTAAAAAATTCTGTTGTTTTGTAATTATATATATTTATATATCAACTATATTAACACTTAATTCAAAATATTTTGTTATGTTGTATGTGGTTAAATTGCAAAAAATTGATTGGGGGGGGGGATTTTAAACAAATTTATAAACAAAAGTGGGGGAAATTATTAAGATAAATTAATATATCATAGTGGAAATTATTCAGAGTGGAAATTATTCAAAATATTCAATCAAAACTAATACTGATTATATTATTCCTTTTTTTTTACACAGGGATAAAAAAACAGACTCTATAACAAAAAACAAAAAAAATTTTACTCTAACAAAAGTAAAAGATAAACTCCAAGCTTTATACACTTTAGTTACTTGTTATCTTAAACAACTAAGGATCTGGGGAATTTCAAAAGAATGTGCATTCAACTTTTTCTTTAGTAACTTAGTCTTTTTATTACTAGGATCCAAGAAAACATTTCTTGATTATATAAAAGAAATCATTAACATTTGAAGGCTCATAAACTATTTTATATGTCACACACTAGCCAACAAATAACCAATTCTCCATTACTTAAATATTACTAATTTATAAAAAAAATAAAAGAACTATAGTTTTGTTCATGGAATAACCTTCATCTTGTGAAGAAAAGTTATTTCACTTGATAGAAGCTTGCACTCCACCAATGGGATGAAGAAAATGTTTAACTGAGGCAAATTCCACCCCAAAACCTCCAATGGTATAGAAACCAAACCCGTAACAAAAACCTAGGAAAGTTAAAACGGTATTACCCATCTATAATCAGAAAATTTCGTAATCATTATAATGTATCCTAGTATTTTACTTATTAGAAAAACCACAAGAATAGATAACTAACTTACCCCTGTTGAAACAGAGGTTTTCTTTGGGTTATTAAGGTGAAAATTGAATAGTAAGCTGCGGAGCACTATGGCTGGAACAGCAAATCGTAGATACCAACTGGGAACAAGACTCTGGTAATCCTATGGTGGGAAAAAATTTAAACAGTTATACTCACTACCAATTTGTCCCCAAAAATCTCACCATGAATGTCACCAATATTATATATATCATTTTAATTTTTCAGGTTAATTATTGTTATTTACCTATGGCAGATATTAAATTCACAAAAATTCCAATATAGTCTAGCACTTAAGGGGACGTTGCGCGCAGGGGTTCCTAACTTTGAGGGTAGTAATCATCAATTCTATAATTTTTAGGTTTTAACACTTCCTAGTGGTTATGAATTTAATGCTCTTTCGAATGGTCTGCGTATTTTCAGTATGCAAAACATTTTTATTCACAATATACAGGGGGAAATGGGGGGGTTATCAATTTTTAATATGTCATACATGAAAAATCACTTAACCTTCTATTATTTGCGAATAAGCAACGAAACTTTTTGGAGTAAGTAATAGTTGGGAAGATACATAATTTTTGTTTAAATAAAATTTTTTGTATGGAGAAAGATTTTGCCTCTGTGCATGGGAAGAATTTCAAATTTTCAAAAGTTCCCCCATATGCCGGCAAACTCCTTGAGTTTACAAAACATTTATCTAAAAAAACGTAAATCTTGTCTTCTAGTATGTGATCTGAAAGTTTTTAAAACTTGAACAAAAAATAAAAAAAAATTATCAAATATTTTTAGCAAAAAAATTTTTTTTTAAAAAAAATGAACAGGTGGCGAGTAACTTTTTTAATATTACTCGAATGCAATGAAATTTTCACAGCTTTTTTACCTCTACAAGATATACCATATTCTATTTAGATGCAATATTTGGTATGCCAAACAGTTTTGCCGCTGATCACGAGAAAACTTTTGAAAAACTTTGAAATGTTCCCATGAGCATGACAAATCTGTTGGGCATACAAAAATTTTCCCTCAAAAAATGTCTACTTCCCCAATTATATATATACGCTCTGCAAATTTCAAACTGGATCGTATAAATAATAATTAAGTTTTCATGGTTTTTTTATTTTTGAGTTGCCGAATTTTTTTTTAAATGATTGTATCATGCAACTTTTTATTATTCATCTGAATAGAAATGAATTTTTATGGCCTTTATAACTCTACGATATACCTCTTTTATTTAGATAAATTTTTCTGTAACGCCAATGAGTTTGCTGCTACTCTGCGAGAAAACCTTTTTTTAAAATTTATTGTTCCCATGAACAGCGGCAAAAGGGTTTGGATATTTACCAAAAATTTATCTTAACACAATATGTGTATTCCTTTTAATTAATCATGCTCTGAAAGTTTCGTATTAATCCGGATATATAATAAAAAAGTTATTATATTTTTCTTTTATTGGCAAAAAAAAAAAAAGAAAAAAAAGAAATTCAAATAATTGATGGCATATAATTTTTTACTATTCATCTGATTAGAATTGAATTTTTACAACTTGTTAAAATTGGCGAGATACATTTTTTCATTTATATAATTTGTTGTAATCCTCAACGTTTTGCCACTGCTCACAGTTTCAACTTTTGACTATTTTAGCTAAAAAAAACCTTTTTACCATTTGAGCTGCTATTGTCCGGGGTATAACAAAAAATTCAACGCCTTTTAATATTTAATTTTTTTTTTTTTCAATTTTTGTATACATTGAATACATTTTGATGTAACCAAAACAGTTATAAAAACTTTTGTATATTTCTGATAACTTTTAAATTTTTGGAGAAAAAAAAAGTTGAGGTTTTAGCAAAAAATCAAAATGAAAAAAAAATTCTCTATATACTTTGCTGCTTTTGTAAGTTATTTCATAAAATATATGCGTATGCCAAGTATTTCAGTGAAAATCCCGCTTGAAAAAATCTTTTGTAGTTCAGCCGAATTCACTGTTAAAAATTGCTGATAAAATGCTGATTCAATGATATTTTGGGACAGAAATTACAAGAAATTTAACGCCTTTTTGCATAGTTTATTAAACAAATATTGTAAACCGAATCTTTCCTCTTTCGAATGGTGTATAATTTATCAAAAAAAATACATTAGTGTTCAACGCGCAACGTCCCCTTAAAGTTTTATAATTGCCTGATTGAGCTGTATGAAAGAAAATATATACTATATAATATATATATATATATAATAATATAATATATATATATATTAATATATATATATATATATATATATTATATATTATATATATATTATATATATTATATTATATACAGTATATATATATATATATATATATATATTATATATATATATATATATATATATATATTATATATATATATATATATTATATATATATATTATATATATATATATATATATATATATAATATATCATACTATATTATATATTATATATATATATATATATATATATATATAGGTGCTTGCTCATAAAAGAAGCCACAACTTAGCAAGTACAACCTATATAATTGGTGATCCCGGAGTAGAACACCAAAACTTCAATCAATGCCTTCTGATTACTAAGAAAACAACAAAAATGAGAAAAAGAAAAACTAAAATAATTATCTAAAATTCCTATCACAAACATTTCTAAGAAAATGACTAGCAGAAATGAAATATTATCGATACTGAACTTCATTTTCATTTTATTTTGGATTATGGTCTTTTTTGGATTATGGTCTTCATTTCGAGGCTCATCGTAGTACTGCAAACTTCTTTTCGGCATGGGGATTTTTCATCATTCAAGTTTGGATTATGGGCAGAAAACTC
>JABUQX010096408.1:0-37500 GCA_015478945.1 Trachelipus rathkii
AAAAAAATCGATTACATCGTTCGTTCGATATATACCGGTTAACTATCTTTTAAAGGATAAGTTCCTATATATATTATATATATATATATATATATATAATATAATAAATATATATATATTATAATATATATATATATATATTATATATATATATATATATATATATATATATAAATATATATATATTATATATATATATTATATATATATACTATATATATATTATATTATATATTATATATATATATATATATATATATATATATATTATATATATATATGGTATATATATATATATATATATATATATTAATATATATATAGTATATATATATATATATATTTATTTATGTATATATATTATCTATATATATATATAGAATATATATATAACATTTTTAATTATTTTGAAAGTGCCTCCCCATGTTTTCGGTTCACGAGCCGCTAACTGATATAATATATATATATATAATATATATATAAGGTATATATTATATATATATTATTATATATATATTATATATAATATATATATATATATATATATATATATATTATATATATATAGGAGGAGGAGGTGAGGATATATATATATTATAATATATATATATATATATATATATATATATGTATAGTGAAAGGATAGGAGTGCATTGAAAATCTATTAATTATTTTTGGTGGTGCGCCACTAGAAAAAGATTGGGAACCACTGCTATATCGAACTTAAAAAAAAAGTTTGTTTACAAATTATATTTCGCGTGACGTCACGAATCTGAAAAATAAAAAAAAAAATCATAAAAATAGAAAATTGATTTTTTCTAAAAAAAAAAAATAAAAAAATAAAAAAAAATAAAAAAATATATTTTCTAAAAAATAAATAAAAAAAAATCAAAAAAAATTTATTTATATAAAAAAAAAAAAAAAAAAAAATTTATTTTTTTCTAAAAAAAAAAATCACAAAAAAAATCACCAACCCTGCTAAGAAATAAAATATAATCAAGAGATTGTCAGATAGCAAGGAGCAGTTTATAAGTATTTTGTCCTTGAACTCGACCTTATATGAAAGAGAGTGGGGTTGGCCGACGCACCAAGTGCGATGCGGTGCGTGGTGCGCACATTTTGGTGCGGTACGGTGCCCCACACAAATCCAGTGTACCGGTGCGGTGCAATTTTTAAAATATAGCGGTGCGGTGCGGTGTGCTAAATTCCAGTGCTCGACCAACCCTAAAAGAGAAGTGAAACTGGAACTCCCACACATGAAAACAGTACTCCATATAAGGAGAAAAACGCCCCTACACAGTTAAATCGACTGTGCGGAAGGAAATAAATTTGGCAAGCTGCACAAACTCTCAACTTCTCCGAAGCCACCCTATCAACCATTGCGATATGAGGTTTCCATTGTTGTGTATGTTGAGATTAAGAATGTTTATGTTGTCAACAGGTGAGAGTGATCGAAAGGCGGTAGAGACTTCGAAAGGGGGTAGAAAGAGAAAGGAAAGTTGGGAGGGAGGTTTCCATTGTTGTGTATGTTGAAATTGAGAATGTTTATGTTGTCAACAGGTGAGAGTCATCGAAAACGAAAGACTTACCTCTCAGTCCTCTAATTATCGCGTCATACCTTTAAAGTCTGTTATCCTAAAGTTTTCCAGTTTTCCTAAAGGGGAGGGTTTGATTTTAGCCCCAAACTTAAAATGGACCTAAAATTCTTCATTTTCAGCTAATTTTGATCAAATAAATAGCAAACCAAAGCTTTTTATGACGTCTAAAACGTCGTTTTCGAGGGTTTTTCTGTGTCTGTAGTCATTTTCTTTTGTATTTTCATTTTTCGAAAACCTATGTTTTTGACAATTTTCGATATTCGTCCTACAATGTTTTTTTCGAAATGACTTCAAACTTTAACTATGAAAAGACTGGACTATTACCTAAAAACTATCGGAAAGAAATATTGCTATTTGACCCTCAAATCCGAGCATTGGTCGATTTTCAAAACCTACTTTTTGGGTTTTTGAAATTATGGGTGGCAGCAAAAAAAATTTCTGCTCCTCCGATCTGCATGAAATTTTCAGAACATTTGTGGTAGGGAGAGATTCACATTGTTTATTTAGATATATATATTTTTTTTGGTATATGCAGTAGTTTTTGATTTGTCCTTGGAACAAATTTATTTATTTTTTTTATTTATTTTTTTTTTTGACGATACAGAAAAGCTATCTAAGTAAAAAAGATGTATCTCGCCCGACTATATACGCTCTGAAAATTTTATGTTGATCGGATGAGTAGAAAAAAATATATATCAATATTTCACTTTTTCAAAAAAACATGTTTTTTTTGAAAAAGCGAAATATTGAGATATTTTTTTTTTCTACTCATCCGATCAACATCAAATTTTCAGGGCGTATATAGTCGGGCGAGATATATCTTTTTTACTTAGAGAATTTTTTTTTGTATACTCAAAAAAAAAATTTCTAAAATTTTCCCCAAAAATATTTTTTAAAAATTTGTTCCAAGGACAAGCCCAAAACTACTATGTATGCAAAAAAAAAAAATATCTAAATATAAAAAAAAATTTGCATCTCCCACGACTACAAATGCCCTGAAAATTTCATGCAGATCGGATGAGCAGAGAATTTTATTTTGCAATTTTTCAATATCAAAACCAAAAAAAATGTAGCTTTTGAAAATCTACCATTGCTCAGATTTGGGGTCAAATATCAATATTCTTTCCGATAGTTTTTAGGTAATTTTCAATCTTTGTATATTTCAAGTTCGAAATCATTTCGAAAAAAAATTGCAGGACGAACATCGAAAAATATCAAAAATAGGTTTGTAGGACGAATATCGAAAATATCATAAACAGGTTTGTAGGACGAATATCGAAAAATGTCAAAAACAGGTTTGTAGGACGAATATCGAAAAATGTCAAAAACAGGTTTGTAGGGCGAATATCGAAAAATATCAAAAATAGGTTTGTAGGACGAATATCGAAAAAATATCAAAAATAGGTTTGTGGGACGAATATCGAAAAATATCAAAAACAGGTTTGTAGGACGAATATCGAAAAATATCAAAAATAGGTTTGTAGGACGAATATCGAAAAATATCAAAAACAGGTTTTCAAAAACTGAAAATACAAAAGAAATGTCTACAGACACAGAAAAACGCTCGAAAACGACGTTTTAGACGTCATAAAACGCCGCGGTTTGCTCTTAATTCGATCAATATTGGCTGAAAATTAAGAATTTTTGGTCCATTTTAACTTTGGGGCTAATTGTGACTCAGCCTGAAGCAAAAATAAAATCCTCCCCTTTAGGAAAAATAGAAAACTTTAGATAAACAGACTTTAAAGTAATAACGAGATAGTTAGAGGACCGAGAGGAAAGTCTTTCTTTTTTGGGACATATTTAATGATCACAAGGACCCAGCCCGATGCATCATCATACATCATCTGCAAACTTGGAAATCTTATATTTAAGCCCCTGGTCCAGATAATCTATATATATGAGGAACAATAGTGGACCAGCACTGAACTCTTTGGAACACCACTCTTCACCACATCCCACGATGACTTTTGCCATTCATTTATACACACACTACCTTTTATTTTTCAACCATTCTTTAATCAAATCAAGCACCACGTCATCTATACACGCACCAATTTTCCCATACCACATTGTGGTAACTTATTCAACTCATTAGCCTTACATGGGGTACTTCATCGATGGATTTGCTTAAGTCTAAATATATAATATCAGCTAGATCTCCCTGATCAATATAGTCAGCAATGTATTAGATAAATTCTAAAAGTTTTATCTGACACATTTTACCCTTTCCGAAACCAAGCTGGGAGTACTACAATATGTTGTTATCATCCGAATGGTTCTATATGATTTTTCAGTAACTCTTCCAACACTTTTACAGCCAGAGATGTTAACCTAACTGACCTTTAATCTCCCAAATCTTCCTTACTACCTTTCTTATAAGAAGAATGATGTGATGTTGTTTTCCAGTCCTCTGGTACATCAGCAAATGTTATAGATCGTTCAAAAATTAACTACATTACCTTTCCATTATTGCTAGCACCCTCCTTTAGAACTCAACCATATATACCATTGGGGCATATGCAGTATATATATATATATATATATATGACTATACGTAATAATAATATATATATATATATAATATATATATATATATATAATATATAATATATATATATATATATATATGTGTGTTGTGTGTGTGTGTGTGTGTGTGTATGTGTGTGTGTGTGTGTGTGTGTGTGTTAAGAAAGGCAAGAACGATATTATGGTATTTGCCAATTCATAGTTGCTCAGTAAATTATCTCAAAAACTATAGAGCTATCTATACAAAAATCCATTCTCGCCCGACGTTGTTCGCACATATTACTGACAAAATGGTGCATAATTTGAAGATTACTATTAAATATGAAAATCATTTAATAAAATTTGAAAGACTTTGCAGCATCTTTTAATTAAGATACTAAAAGCCATTTTGAGCAAACTTTTTATTATAAATTGTCTATGCAATCTTAGCAAGCTATGGGCTCTTGCCAATCGCGTTTCCCCTATTTGACTCGTTCTCAAGTTTATTATGAATAGTGAAATGGTCGGCAAGTTCGCCAATATATATATATATACATATATATATATATATATATATATATGTCAAATATATGATATATATTATATATATATATATATATTATATATATAATATATAAATAATATATATATATATTATATTATATAATATATATATATAAATATATATATCTATAATTTATAATATATAAAGAGAAAGAAAAATATTAGATATATATATATATATATATATATATATATAATATATATATATATATATATATATATATATATATATATATATATATATAATATATATATATATATATAATATATATATATATATATAATATATTATATATAGTATATATATATATAATATAATATAATTATATATATATATATATATATATATATATGTAGATTAATCGAGGACTACGTTTAAGTATTTCCTCGGACAAGTCCAAGTTTTTTTTTTCATTTCAATATAACGACCTTAAAAATCCATTGATACACTCCCTGAAACAATGCACACATCAACACACCCTCTCTCTCACACAGCTGACACACACACAACATAAAAAAAACAACATTTATATATATATATTAATATATATATAATATATATATATATATATAAATTTAATAATATATAATAGTATTATATATATATATATAATATATATATAATATATTATATATATATATATATATCTATTTATATATATATATATATATATATATTATATAATATATATAATATATATATATAATATATATATATATATATATATATATATATATAATATATATATATATATATATATATATATATATATATATATATATATATATATATATATATATATATATATATGGGTGTGTGTGTGGTGTGTGTGTATGTGTGTGCGTGTGTGGAGCCGTGAAGCAATAAGTACGGTACGTGGAGTTCAAATGTCTGATGTCTGTCACTAGACATAAAAAAAAAAGGTATCTAAAAATTGAAGGTGTAAAAATGCCTTCAACATTGCATGAAAATCTTTAGAAACAAGCTACTTGAAGAAAATATTTTTATATTTTAAATTGCTTATTAATTTTATTATGAATAAATCTTTTTTAGATACATTTTTAACAAGAGTAAGGATAGATGTATTAAGAATTGGCATAGATACAGTAATATTCTTTTCCACCTAAAAAAAAATTGAGTGTAAAATATATGAATTTTGTTTTCTTTCGATTGAGAGATGGGATACTATAAAAAAAATATTCCTGTTTAGAATTCAATTTAATATTAATTATTTCTTATAGATATTTTAGTTATTAAAGTTTACTAAAAAAAAATTTTAAATTTTAAATATTAAAAATTGTTTTACGAAAAAATTGTCCACACCCATGAACTAATTTTGAGACATGCGCTTGAAGAACCCCATTGGAAAGAAATTCAGCCGAAGTAATACACAGATCTTGGGGGAAAATTACAGGGGCCTTGTTTTTTAAATTTATTTTGTTTTTTGATTTTTTCTTTCAAAATTGAAGAAAAATTTCAAAAAAAATATTCTCTTTTCATTAAATAACAAATCAATAGCTGATATTTACTTTTTCACCTTTGAAAAATTTATTTTCTCTTTTTTGCCATAACTTGTGAACTGAAAGGTTTGCCGGAGTTGCGTTTCATACCTCATTATTGTTGATGTGAGGGAATGACTATCGAGATTTTTAGGCATTAAAACTAATTTGTAGTTATTTATATTTATAATTGTTGTGTATGTAAGGAATTTTGCACCAGTGTTGTAGTCTACTAATGGATAAACCATTAATTTTTTCAGCAAGATGGCGCTACGGCGCACACTTCACGGTTTCCGATGACATGTGTCCATGAAGTTTTTTTGGAGAGGAACGTACAGTTCCCGATTTATGGCCTCCAAGATCGCCCAATCTGTCTACTTGTGATTTTTATTTGTGGGGTAATTTAAAGGGGAAGGTCTACAGAAACAACCTTCTTTTATTTAACAAATTTAAAACAATCATTCAGGCAGTATGCTTTTCACTCTCATCATCAAAAATAATGAGCAGAGCTTTCAGAAATGTTGAAACGTGCTGAATAGAGAATACAGGTTCAAGGTGAAATTTTCAGCACTTCCTGTGAACTATTGACCTATGAATTCGTACCTTGGTTTTCATAATACCGTTTCACCGCTGTATTGTTGTATATCCTAAACGATTTAATTGTCGGCTTGTGATTTATGAGACTGAGGCCGTCCTTTTATTTGCCACTCTGATTATATAGTATGTATATATATTATATATATATATTTATATTTAAATATCAGGAAAAATCTTATACTTTCGATATACATTATTATATATATAAATATATATATATATAATATTTTATTATACTGTATGTCCCAAAAGTAAGTGTGCTGATGTCGTATTTAATTTTGTTTGCACTTACTGAAATTACAAAGTTATCTCCTTCGTAAGTATGACTTTAGGAGGTTCAGCAGCGGTTCAAAACTTTTTCCACTATGTTCTAGCCATAGCAGCAGTCATTTTCCTGAAGTGGTTTTAGTGAAATGTTGAGTATTTTTTTTTTTATGTTTTCCATCATCGTCAAATGATGAGTCCTTCAGCTCATTTTCAACATGGAAGCGTAGAAAGCGCACGGAAGCTAGATTTGCTGTATGAGGATGTGGAAGTAACTTGAATGTTTTTTTTCGCCAGCAATTTCTATATTTAAGAGAGCAGGTGTGAGATGCGCGTTTCGGTGCAGCGCCACAATCGTGAATGTTGTTCTGATCGTGGAAGCTCGCTTTCGAAGTGTTCGAAGACTCTTCTGTAACAGACGTGATTAACTGTCTGTCTGAAGGTACCTTGGGTGCAATACCACGGCTGTCGATAAATAACAGAGATAGTTGTTTCACCTTGGACTTTGCTATATCGCGCTGTTTCTTCGCGAGGAGATATTTTGTGTGCATTTCCGCTTTTGCGTTTGGTTTCAGAATCGTACTCCAAACCATGATTACACGCCTGTTATACATTTATCAAAAATTGTGCTCCAATTTTGAGTCTTTCAAGTAAATTTAACAATTTTGACCCTGTTGGCTTTCTGCTCGCAGACATGTCTTTCGGCACTCGTTTTTGCACAAACCGACTGAGATCATCATGTCCGAACAACTGTCTAAGCAGTGAGCATGTTGCGTGAACCAGGGTTGTGGAGTCACGGTTCAAATTTTCCGACTTCATTCTAGTTCCGACTTCACCCTCTTCGAAATTACGACTCCAACTCGACCTCTTGAATTAGACCCGAGCTCCGCTCCATCCTTTTGAAATTACGACTCCACACCCTGGAAATTTAGACACCAATCCTTCCTACTGAGAAAGGGAAACTTCAAGGATAACTAACTCATAAGTTATTTATCATTCATGCCATAACTAAGTTAAAAAAAAAAAAGGTAAATGAAAATTTTTGTACTTCTAACCAACTAAAAGATCATTCACGCGGGCTAGCAAACCCGTTATCTGTGCTGTCTAGATTGTAGTAGCGCATAAACTGTGATATTCCTTCACTATTAAGAAGTTACAAACGATAACAATGCAATTAATTTCAGCATTACCAATTAGGTAACTATAACTACAGTGACACAGTCAAGTGAAAAGATTAGAAATCCAATTTTTTTTTTGGTGCATCATTCATGAAATACACTCTTCAATTCTTCATATCAAATGATCATAGAGTTCTCGTGGATTTTAGTTTAATTTTAACTTCCTTTTTTACAAAATTACAATTATTATTATATATATATATAATATATATATTATTATATATATATATAATATTAATATATATATATATATATTATATATAAATATAATATATATAATATATATATATATATATAATTATATATATATTTAATATATTTATAATATTTATTTATATAATCTATATATATATAAATATATATATATATATATATATATATTATTATATATAATATTTATATATATATCTATATATATATATATATATATATAATATATAGTATATATATATATAATATATATATAATATATATATATTTATATATATATATTATTACGTATATATAATATATATATTAGTATATATATATATATATATATATATAATATATATATTATATATATATATTATATTATTATAATATATTTAATATAATATTAATATATATACTGAATATATATATATTTCTTCTATAATATATATATATATATATATTTTATATAATATATATATATATATATAATATATATTATAGTATATATATTCTATATATATTATATATATATTTATATATTATATAATATATATATATAAATATATATATATATATATATATTATATATATATATTATATATATATATATATATATATATTATATATATATATTATATTATACTATAATATATAATTATGATGCGCTCAGATGTCATTTTCCCACATACTCAAATGCGACTGTGTGCTTTAATATGCGGATGCGGATTCTTGATATAGATCTATGTGGAAATTATTACAATATTATTTCACACACTTGAATCTCGCCTGCATATATATATATATATATATATATATATAATACTATATATATATATATATATATATATTAAGATATAAATATATATATAATATATATATTATTTATATATATATTATATGATATATATATATATACTATATATATTATATATATATATATATATTATATATATATATATATATATATATATATAGATATATATTATAGTATATTTCGAGTTTTTAGCACATCTACTAATATATTGTGTTCAGGGTGTGGTACGGGACCAACTGAATGCCCCACCATTAACTTCTTTCCCACCCTCCGCCTTTATGAAAGAGATTTTTAACAAGTGGATTTATCTTTTTGCACATAAAATTGAAAAGCAAATGACATGGTGGTGCTTGAGAACCTCAATTTTTCTGCCTTTCCTGCTGAGCAGTCTGTTTCTCTTTTCATCATATATTAGCACGCAATGCCAAATATCAATTTCACTGTGGAAGCACTAGTTGGAGGAACAGGCAAGTATTTCTTGCAAGTTTATCAGCGTGGGTAAACATTTTTGCTTAACTTTCCACAAACTGATAGGATCATCATTTGTTTCTTGTCGTTTTTCTTGGTAATGGTTTTCAATCATTTGCATTACTTTGTAATGCCTGTGTTTCTTCATCACTACTGACTGTAGACTTTTTCCAGTGATCTGTAATGATTTATTTGTAGAAGTATTTTTTCTGGTAATTTCGAAGGTTATAATTCCACAGAAACCAAAGCATTTCTAGCTCTGTTTTATTAATCTTCATTCTTTTTAAACGTCATCATTTGATGGTTCAAAATGTTCCTTAGCGTTGAGATTAATGGTTTTACAACGAGCGAAGTTTGCTGAGACCTGATTTTTGGTATTTCTTCAATGGTTTCAATAGCTTAATGCAGTGTGATTATGATGTCATTTTTCACATTATGAAGAATGTTACTTTGGAATACGACTGGCGTAAATAGCAAGAGGTTCTTTGAGCATTACCATTCTTTCCATCATAGGAACTCAATAATTATACCTTATATGCTGTGAGATCATGAGTCATCTTTACACAGTTGAGTCGAGTCCCATGTCTCTAATTTAAAGTATGCTTCAGATTCATCTTAAGTATTTTATTAGTAAAATTATTTATCAATCTCCGACAATAAATATCCGCATGGCAAAGGCGCGGTGCTTCGCGGGATGCGGATGCGGATGTTACCAGCATCATTAATAATATATGAAATATATATATATTATATTATAATATAATGATATGTATATATATTATATAATATAGTATATAATACTACTATTAATAGTATATTATTTAAAATCATAATCATATATATATATTATATAATATATATTATATATAATATATATTTCCTTGAGTATTTTTTCATCCTAACATTTATTTTATTTTTACCAAATGAACAAATTCGAACGAAGTATAATTGGAGGAGCTGGAAAATTTTTATTTATGCTTTTTCTATAATTTATGTTATGTTAGCATGTTATGTTATGTTGGTTAGGTTAGGTTAGGTTAATTTTGGTTAGGGTTAGTTAGGTTAGGTAGGTTATGCTTTTTATATAAAATCGTAAAAGATATATATCAATACGAAACTTGACACGAAAAAGTGTCGATCAGCTCATTGGGTAAAAAGGAATGGATGTTATTATGAGCTATCGTAGCTAGGTCCTATATATATATATATATATATTATATAATATATATATTATATACTATATATTATAGTATATATATGAATAATATATATATAATTATTATTATATATATATATATATATTATTATATATATATATATAAGTATTAATAATATATAATAATATATATATAAACTGCTACATTACTTAAAACTTACATCTTGTGGCATCTACTTCATTAATAAGTTGGGTTCTTAAAAAGAATAGCATTGACGAGTCTCCTCATTTTTCCGTCTTAGATCTGATTTTTATAATGCGAAGCGCAGAAAAAAAAAACGTTCAACCGGCTAAGTTGCGTTGCAAGATGAGTAAGAATATGAATGCAGCTTCTTGTAAAATGTTGAACATCTATTTCGTGGCCTAATTCTTATTTAAGCTTCAGTTATTCAATTTTTTCAATTTCACATTTATTCAACGGGATTGCAATGATATAAAATGTATGTCATGTCTACAAAGGATGACGAATGGACTATGTACTTTTTTTCTGAACCCTGGCGAGATTTTTTACTAAGCTCTTCAGTATCTAGAAGCTTTTCATTCATAGCTCTGAGCTTATGAGAATGAGCTTTGAAATGGCTAGCTGTAGTTTTTCATACACTTACAAAATGTCCAGATGTATGCCTTTTCGTCTTGAAACTCTTGCAAGCCCTTTAATACAAATGGCAATTCGAAAGTGCAGATTTGTTTTTTGGTTGTTGATTCAGCTAGCGGCTTGACCCTGTAGATGGATGCAATAGAAGCAACTAGTAGATTCTTGGTCAATGTGAGAATTTCTCCATTCGTACAGGTCTTTTATTGTCTTTCAGAACATTAAATATAGCTAGTTGAAATGTAAAATCTTGAATTTCCTAGAAAATAATTCTAGTTAACATAAACTAAAGGTTAAAATAAGAAAAATGAAATTGCAATTGCATTTTGTGCTGTGGAAGCCGCAAGTCAGTGACTTGGTATGAAGTGACGGAAGTCACCACAGAGTCACAATTTAAACAACTTTGTCAAGTTCCAAAATATTCCTGAATCAACTCTACTATCTGAAGAAGATACGGACTCAACTCCGACGTCTTGAAAATAGTCGGACTCCGATCCTCTCTTCAAATTGCCGGACTCCCGATCGACTCCACTCTTTCAAAATTACCGTACCTCACTCCCCCGTTCGACTACACTCTCAAAATACGAATGCTGACTTGGCACAACCCTGGCGTGAAGAAGGAAATTTTAAATGCTAGTGTGTGTGTATATATATATATAAGGGATGAGACCAACTAAAGGATTCTAAGGCATGATGAAAAGTGTTAGTTTTTAAAAAAGTTTAGATCTCAGACAATCTTACCACAGATCAATTGTTGGTGCTCAGGCGTAAGGAACGTTAAGAAAGATCCGTGGAAAAACGGTAGAAATTCATTGAGAATTTGTTTATTATTGCTCAAGAGTGTTAAGAATATTATTAATGAGGTAATTTTTTATATAGGAATCCAGTCTGAGGGACCAAGCTTGGCGAGACCCGAGCCTGGAGACAGGCAAATAAAACAGGAATTTACACAGGTTGAAAATTTTAGGACGAAAAAAAGATGTTAATCTTGGTTTGCTGCTAGTTCAATTGACCGAAAACGAAAACAGTTGAATCAGTGTTCTCTTGCCTGCCTGAAGTTAAGACGTAATTTGAATTCGATTGCAAATTATGAAGCCTCTCTCACGTTTGGAATTTTAATGGTGTTAAGTATTTCTGTTGTACGGAATTGGTTAGTAGTAACCTTTCATATTTGAAGTTTTGACATTTACTCAGTTGGCCTTAAGCTTTTATTAATACGTGACTTTTTTATTTCAAGGAATTTTTTGATTATTTGCGATCGGTGTTTTGAAATTACAGGTTACATTTCTTCATCTTCATTGGTTACTTTTGTGTGCTAAACTATTTTCACAGTGTCTCATGAACTATGCGCTTTACTAATCGGAAATGAGAGTTGAACGAGTGATGTGAATTTGGTGCTGTCCTGTACAACGATATTAAACGTGACTTCTTCTTGGTATAAAATTAGGTTAATTTTAGATTGTAGGGTTATATTAATATCGATACTGTGTGAAATATGCTGATAGCATGATTGTTAAACAAAGTCGGCAGCTGTTTTGCTAATTTGATTAAAGTTGTGTTAAATAATCTATAAGAGAAATCTTTTGAACTGTGTTTCTCTGTCCATTTTATTGATTTGAGAGCATTTATAAGGGTCTTATTTCAATTTTCTCGTCTGAGTTCGATATTCGATATTTTTGAAATTATCGATATATTCGATATCTTAATATCGAAAACGTTTTGAAATTCGTTTAA
The DNA here is from genome assembly GCA_015478945.1 of Trachelipus rathkii. Lineage (NCBI taxonomy): Eukaryota > Metazoa > Arthropoda > Malacostraca > Isopoda > Trachelipodidae > Trachelipus > Trachelipus rathkii. The sequence continues at coordinate 13,229 of JABUQX010096408.1, forward strand.
AAAAAAGAAGCTCTACATGTCGGGTTTTTCCACTGTATATGTATACAGTCGGACTTTGCTGTGATGTTGCAAACCTAAATTTAAAGACTTTCTTTATTTATTTAGTGACTTTTAAATATTAATTTATGTCATTTTATAACGCAGGTATAAAGGGTCTAACAACAAAGTTTCATATAGTATTTTCATTGCATTTTAGCGATTGTCTCAGGTAATATATTTAAAATTTTAAGGAAAATAGCTTTCAAATTTTTTTTTTTATATTCTGACGAAAGATTCAAACTAAGTAGGGCAAGTAATCAGTATCTTAAACATTACGTGAAGTTTAGTAGTTATATACATATATATACATATTATAATATATATATATGATCTTATTATATATATATTATATATATATAATATATATATTATATATATTATATATATACATATAGTATATATATCTATATAATATCATGCCATATAGAGGGGCTTGACCGAGCCCCCTAAAAAGGAGTTTACCCTCTTTAGGGGGCTCGAGCCGATGGGGGAGAAGGGGTGGATGTTGTCATACCCGGAGGATGGTTCGGAGAACGCCCTGCGACACCAAGACCAACAGAGGGGGGTTCGAGACCATCCCGGAGGGGGGGATTGTCACCGTGTCCAGCCTAGAGGCAGAGAGACCCAACATCCTCATCGGGTGGTCTACCGTGGGGTATTCGTTAGTTTTTAAGACCCCCTAACACTCGGCGCTATTTTTTTGTCGGTCAAAGTTTTTTTTCAGTGCATGCATATGCAACAATGTGTATGCCTTACTGTATGGTGCTGGTTCGTTCTCTAGTTACATGATGTCAGCTTTAGACACTAACCTATATATATAATATATAATATATATATATATATATAATATATATATTATAATATATATATTATATATATATAATAATATAATTTATATATATTATAATATATTAATATATATATAGTATATAAATATCGATATATCCATACTCGATATATCGATATAGTTCGAAAAAAAATCGAATATCGAAGCTCAGACGAAAAATTGAATTTTTACCCATATTAAGGTTAATAGAAGGTTGAACATAAGAAATCAGTAATTCATCGAGATTTGCAACAAGCATTTCATAAGTTTTGATATAATTCGATATATTTTTGATCGATTATTTTCTCAGGTTATATTAATCGATTATTTCTCAGATTTTTCCCAGGTTATTAATATTTCTCAGGTAAATCAATCGATATTTCCCAAGGTTAATAAAAGATTTAACAATTCAAACGATTCCCATTTTCTTTTTTATTAGCACTATATATATTATATATATATAGTATATATATATATAGCTTATATTATATATATTATTAATTATAATATATATATATATATAATATATATATATATATCATATATATATACATATATATTATTTATATAAAATATTTTAATATGAATTTTTTATAATTTATGTATATTATAATATAATATATATATATTTATATAACTGATATAATTATATATATAGTTATATTATATATCTATATATATAGTATATAACCTTATAGAATATGAATAATTTATATTATATATTTATTATTTATTTATTTATTTATTTAGTTTTTATTTATTTATTTTTAATTTATTTATTTTAAATTTTAATTTAGTTTAGTTTAATATATATATATACCGTATATATATACTAATATAATATTATGTATATATAGTATATAGTATATATATATAATATATATATATATATATATATTAATATATATTATCTATTAATAATATATATATGTTATATATAGTGATATTTATATGCTATTTAATATATATATAAGTAATATATATATATTATAAGTATATAATATACTATATATATAATAGTATATTATATTGTTATATATATATATATATTATCTAGTATATTATATAATATATATATATATTATATATCGTATATATATATATATATATAATATATAATATATATTATATATATATATATATATATAGTTTTATATATATAGTTATATTTATATATATATATATATTATATATATATAATTATATAGATATATATATATATATATATTATATATATATTATAATATATATAATTATATATATATATATAATATATATAATAGTTATATATTATATAGTATTTGTTATATATATAAGTTATATATATATAGTTAAGAATATATGTTATATTATATCTTAAATATATATAGGTTATAATTATATATAGTTATATAGATATATATATATATGTATATATATATTATATATATATGATATATACTATTATGATATTTCTATAATATATAATATATATTGTATATAATTATATATATTGTATATATATTTTAATATATATTCTTTTATTCTATATAATATACTATAATATATATCTATATATATATATGTATATATATATATATAATAATATATATATAATACATATATATATATATAATATATATATATAAATATCATATATATACTATAATATATATATATAATATTATATATATATATAATATATATTATATTATATATTATAATATATAGTATATATATACTATATTAAATATTTAAATAGTTTATTTATTTATTATTGTAGTTTATTTATTTCTATTTATAATTATTTTAATATACTAACTTTAAATTTGCTATTAGTATATGATATAGTGATTATATTATAAATATTATATTTTATATATATATATATATATTATATATATATATATATATATATCTATATATATATAATATATATATAGATATATATATATATATAGTAAGTTATATATATTATAATATATTTATATAAATATATTATATTATATTATATATATATATATATATATATCTATAATTATATATTATATATATATTATATAAATTATATCCTAGATATTTTTTCATGTTTATAAATGTATAAAAATAAAGTTAAAAATTTTATTTCTAATATATAATTAATCGAGTGATATCTATATATTATATATATATATATTATATAGTATTATATTATAGTCTATATATATCTATTATGTTATAGCTAGTTATATACTATATAGTTCATCTATACTAGTTATATATATATTAGTTTATATATATATTAGTTTATACTAAATATAGTTTTATATATATATATAGTTTATTCGTTATATGTATTCTTTAGTTATATATTCGTATTAATAGATATATAGTATATATATTTATATATATATATTATATATATATATGAATTGTTTTATATATATATTATGTATATATATATAAGTATATATTATATATACATATGTATATATATCTATAACTATATATAATATTAGTTATATATATATATATATATACTATATAATATAATATATCATATATATATATTATAACTTTAATTAATTATTAAATACATTTTATTTTTATATATGATATATTAACTATCTATATATATAGTTATATAATCAATATATATATTATAAATTTATATATATATACTATATTTTATTATATTAGTTAATATTATATATATATATATAGTATATTATTAGTATCTATATATAATCATAATATATAATCTATATATAATCTATAATATTAATAAATATTAGTATATATATACTATCTTTATATATATATATATATATCTTAATTTATATAATATATAATATTATATATTTATAATATATATATATTATTATTTCATATAATTAAATCGTTACTATATTTATATATATATATATTTAATTAATTATATAATAATATATATCGTATATTACTAAGTATATTTATATACATATGTTTTAATATACTATATATTATAAATATCTATAAATATAATCTATATAAAGATATATGTATATATAATATAATATATCTATATATATCAGTGGCGAAGCGTTCAGTCATCTATTGATTGCTGCATGACTGACCAGAATGAGATAAAAAGAATACATATTCTCAAATTTCTTTTTCAATTCATGTATTATTTTCATTTTCCTTATAATATTATATATGTATATTAATATATTATATATGTCTATATATATATTATTAATTATATATATTATATATTATATTATTAATATAATATTATATTTATTATTATCATTAATATATATATATAATATATATATTCTTATATAATTATATAATTATTACTATTTATATATTATTCTTCGTATATTTATATGCGCTTGAATAAGCGGATCAAATTAAAATGAATTTAGTATATATTTAATATAAACATGGCCAGGTAATCTTGTAATTTGTCGTATCAATGAGCAGCACATTTTATATGATATTATTATTAATAATGTTCACCAATTCAAATTGCGTCCAAGAATGTATTGATTGATATATGGCTAGCTCATGTAGAGATTTGTCGCTGATACTGACTATTGAGCGAATTTTGTTATATATATAAAGAATAAGTTCCTTAAAATTTCGTTCAAACTTCGAACTCTAGAAATATTTGTAAATTTATTATTTGAATTGATAATTATCAAAATATTATTATTAGAATCATGAATACCAAATATATTATACAATTTCATACTTTTTATCAAAATATATAAGTCATTAAAGTTATTACCTTAGAAATATATATATTATTATTATTATAAAAGTACGAATATGATGCTATGTAGATTATTGGAAAATTCGTTTCACCTTGAAGAAAATTGTATTTTTGAAAATTAGAATCTTTTGACATATACTAAATCATATATTATTATTATTATATTATATTATTATATAATAATTATTATATTATTATATATTAATTATTATTATTATTTTATTATTATAGTTAACACTAATTATTATTAAATATGAAACTATTAAAATTATTATTGAATGTTAAAAATTTTTATTTTAGAAATTTAAATATGAATTTGATTATGTTATGCTTTTATATTTATTATTTTATCATTTTCTCTTTTTAATTTCTAATTTTAAAAAAACTATTTCGGGCCTCTCTTCCTCTCTCTCTCCTCTCTTTCCTCTCTCTTCTCTCTCTCACTCCTCTCTCTCTCTCTCTCTCCTTTTCTCTCTCTTTCTCTCTCTGCTCTCTCCTCTCTCTCTCTCTTCTCTCTCCTCCTCTCTCTCTCTCTCTCTCTCTCTCTTCTCTTCCTCTCTATATAGTATATAATAATTATATATATATAATATATATATATAATATATATTATATAATATAATATATATAATGATATATATATATATATCATATATATATTATAATTAACTTTATTTAATATTATCTATATTATTATATAGTATATATATTAGTATATATATTATATATATATATATTATGCTTATCTGATATAATATAAGATAAATTATTATTATTATACAGGGTCATACACATTAAAACAGAAAATTATAAATTCATTTATTATTAAAATCAGCGAAAAACAATGTAAAGGATAGTTTTACAAAAATAAGTCAATTAAAGTTCCTTACTTTAGCTGCAATTTAAACTTAATAAAGTATGAAATAATATGAAAAACACGAAACAATTAAAATCAAAAATCGAAAATTTAAACGCAGGCATCAGACCATCTTTCAAATCCAATCACTAAACATCGTTCGTTCAATGAATCTGCAGTGCTGGTGCGTGTATTTTCTATTATTTGTTTTACCTTCAAAATAAGAATTTCAAGGTAATGCTTATTAGTATTATATAATTATTTATAACGTTTTAGTATTTATTTGTATAAAATATATAATATTTTGTAACTGGAAAACAGTCAAATCAAATTATTATTATATTACATAACTATAGGCTATAGGCTTCACAGTGTAAAGCCGTTTTCGTGTTTGCATTTGTGCTAAAAAAATGCTTGAGTATTCTCCGCTAGAATGTGGTGGATGCAAAAAAATTTGGTGTCTACATATTGACCGATGAAACTGCGGATTTGTCAGGCAAAGAACAATATAAGATTAAGGATTTTCGATTTTGAAAAATTACTGTTCAAGAAAAATTCCTGGTGTTTGAAGTTCTTAAAGGGACGGATGGTAAAACCATTGCCAAAACGATTGATTTGTTTTCAGAAAAGATTTGGACCCGATATATATATATATATATATATATATATATATATATTATAATATATATATATATATATATATATATATATATATAGTATATATATATATATATATATATACTATATATATATAATAATAATTTAAAATAATAAATTATATATAATAATATATATTGGATTAAGCCCCCCCCCTCCCGGGGAAACACAAAAAAAAAATTATCCATGGGGCCAAATTGGTAAAACCTAAGAAATTATTAGGGCGTTAACAAAAGGAAAAAAATAAAATACACAAAAATGAAAAATTCCTGAGTGTAACTTATTTTTCTCCACTTTAAATGGAATTGCAACATTTTTATCTCATTCTAGCAAAAGAGCCTTTGCAGTTCAGGAACATCTTAAAAAGCATATTCCATCTTTTGCTCCAACAAGATGGTCTTTTACTTCTCGTTTGGTTAACACCGTTGATAGTTATTGGAAACCAATTACTGACTTCTTTTCAAGCATTTATGAAAACGATGATGACCAATGGAATGGACCAGACAGGTGCACAGCACATGGATACGTCTGATTTCCTGAAAAATTTGAACGGGGGCGTTTTTCTTTTAAATTTATTTTTCAGACTTATTCTCCCAATCGGACATATTGTTCCAATTTTGCAAACGGAAAATATAGATATTATGGAATGCCTTAACTATGTAAAAGACTTCCACCAGTATTTAAAAAACTTTAGGCAGGGTGTTAATCATTGTGATAAATGCCAAAAGAAATTATTGGACAGAATAATTTTAGAACAGGACAAGTGTGATAAATGTGAAATTGTTGGGTTTCTTCCACTTTGGAAAAAAACTGTATCTATGACGGGTTTACCCAAAAATAGAGACGCGAAGATTTAGATAACTTGTCACCAGAACAACGATATCGCAGACTGTATTTCTCCATTATCGATTATTTAACATGTCATTTAACCACTTGATTCACTTCGCTCCAAAACTTAACATTTTTTGAACTCTTGAATCCTAGGAAATTTGAAATTTTTGCCCGAAAGAATGCTTTTCCGAAATCTCTTTTCGACAATTTAGGAAGAGTTTACCCAAACGTTTTCGATTTGTGTGGGCTCAAAAACGAATTAAACGTATTTTATAGAACCACTCCTTTCCAAGGAAAATCCCCACACATATTAATTAAATTCCTAACAACAGAAAATTTGCACCAGCCCTTTAAAGAGGTATTTAAATTGGCGAAATTGATTTCAACCATACCCGCGAAGACTGCATCAGTGGAACGAAGTTTTCAGCTCTCAAAAGAATACATACATACAAAAGATCCACTCAGAGCGAAGATCGTTTATGTAATCTGTCTTTATTATCAATTGAAAAAGAAGTATTGGCATCGCTAAGAGAACAAGAAAATTTTAACAACATGGTGACCGAAAAATTTGCCACAAGAACGCGAAGACTGGACTACATTTATAAGTAAAGGGTTAGAATATATATATAGTATAGATATCTATTTATATATATATATATATTTATAATTAATATAATATTATATATATACTTATATAAATAAAATATTTATGTTAATAATATATATATATATATAATATAATCTATATATTAATATCTATATATATATATATGACTATATAATATTATATAGTATATAGTATATATAATATATATAATGACGGAATAGGGAACCGGAAACTGTAGCGATGACTGCTGCAAAATGCCACGCCTCGCCACTGAATAATATATATAATATACATATTATATTTATATATCTATATAATATATATATATACTGGATATATTATTATATATTATATTATATAATATATATATAATATATATATATATATATCTATATATATATATATCATATATTCTATATAGTTATATATATAGTATATATATATTATATATAGTATTATATATAATATATATATTTATATATATATATATATATATATTTATATAATCTATATTAATTATATATATATAAATATATATAATATATATACTATTTAATTATAATATATATATATATATTATATTATAATATAGTATATATATATATTATAATATATAATATAGTTTATATAGTATATATATATATATATATAGTATAATAATATATATAATATTATATATTATATATTAGTTATATCTATATATATAATATATTATAGTATTATTATATATATTGTTCTATATATATAGTTATATATCCTATATATATATATATAAGAATTATATATATATATTAAATAGATATAATATATATATCTATATATATATATATACTATAAAAAAAATATTTAATTTTAATAAGTTAATTTCTTTATATATATATTTTAGTATAATATATTATGTTTTATATATATATATATATATATCTATAATATATAGTATATATATATTAATAATATATATTATATTAGTACTATATATATTTACTATTAATATACTATATATTATATAGTTATATATATAGGGATGGTATTATTATATTATTATGTATATATATATATATTATGTAAATATATATATTATATATAAGTATATATATACTATATAGTTTATATATATATAGTTATATATGTTAGTTTTAAATTGAAATATGTAGTTCTATATATATACTATAATATATATATATATAAATTATTAAGATTATATATATATATATGTATATATAATATATATATTATATAGATATATATATATATAGTTAATATATTTCTATGTATTATTAAATGTATTTATATAGATCCATATATGTATAATTGATAGGTGCTAAGCATTTGTATGTATATATTGAGTATATAGACTATGTGTGTATATGTGTCTTAATGTACCAGTTATATAATTAGTTATAATCAATTACAAAATAATGTTTAATAATTATATACGTTAATATATATTATATGTTATATATATATATAGTCTTATATATACTAGTATATATATATAATAATTAGTTTTGTATTATATAGTAATGTTATAAAATAGCTATTAGTGTTTAGAAGCTTGTATTTTAATATATAAGGTATATTTGTTTGTATATAAGTTAGTATAAGTTTACTAATAATATTAAAGATATATATATATATATACTTATATCTGATAGATTATAATTATAGTAGTGTAGTATATTAATACCTATATATAATAATATAATATAATCTATAATATATATATATATATGTATTACTATATATATAGCTCAATATATTATTATAATATAGTCTATATTTATATATATACTGCTACAGTATATATTATTATATATATATTATGATTATATATTATAGTATATTATACTATAATATATATATTATATACTATCATATAGTTATTTATATATATAGTATATATATATAACGTTATGATATATATATAATTAATATACTATATATAATACTTTATTATATTATATAATATATAGTATTATATATTATATATATATATTATTAATATAATTATATTATTAATATTATATTATACTAGAATTTACATTATTTATATATTCTATAGATTAGTATATATATATATATATATATATTCTAATATATATAGTATAGTATATATATATAGTATATTATATATAATAATATATATATATATAGTATATATATGTATCTCCTGTGGTGTCGGTGGGGGGGGGAAAGAATTCGGCATACTTTATGGTCGTAGGAGGAGAGCTAAAGGGCGGTGATGCTGGGTTGGGGCGCCTATCACGTATTAATGCTCCGAAGAATGCTCATCGGAATGCTTGGATCCGATGCTGTGTGCAGCTCTTTCACCCCCAGTGGGGGTCCAAAGGAGGATAGTATATATACCGAATATATATATATACTTATTTATTTATATATTATAGTCTATATAATTTATATATATAGTATATTTATACTATTTAATATAATATATATTAGTATATATATATTATATATAGTATATATGTTAATATATATATTAATATTTATATGTTATATATATATAATTATATTAATATTATAATTATATATATAATTATATATATTATATATATATATATAATATATAATATATATTATAAAAATATATATATATATATATACTATATATATTTATATTAATAATAAATATAATAGTATAATATATATATAATATTATAGTATATAGTAGTATATATTACTCTATATAGTATATAGTATTATATATGCTACTATATATATATATATATATATATATTATATATATATAATATATATACTATATATAGATATATATATATATATGATATATTTATATATATATATATTATAGTATATATATAGTATATATATATATATATATATACTATATTATATATATAATATATATATATGTTTACTATATATATTATGTATAATATATTAATGTAATTATATATTTTAATATTGTAATATACTATATTATATATAATAGAATAATATATATATTATATAATATTTATATAATATATATATATATACTTATATATATAGTATATTATGTTCAAATATATTTATATATAATATATATTATATATATATAATATATATATATATATATATAATATATATATATATTATATATATATATAATATTATATATATTTTATTATTATCATACTATATATATATATATATATATATTATACTATATATATATATCTATATAATATATATGATAGTATATATATATAGTTAATAATATAAATATATATGTTTTATATATTATATAGGTATATTATATATATATATTTATATTATATATATATATAATATATATCATATATATATATATATATCTATATATATATATTATAATATATATATATAGTATATATATAATATTATATGTTATATATATACTATATATATATCTATATATATATATATTTATAATATATATATATTATTATTCTGTATATATATATATATATATATATAATTAAGGTATATATATATATTATATATATATATATACATGATGTTTATCTATATATAATGTATAAGTACATATTGCTATTTATACCCAAATTAAATTAAGAATAATTATATATTAATATATAATATATATTATGTATACTATTTTATATATAACTTTATATAGTATATATATATATATATATATATTATAATATTATATATATATATATAATCTAATATTATATATTATAATATCTATAATTGTACTACATAAATATATAGTGTGTTCCTTTAAATATTTGTAGTCTATTTCACATCCAGTGTGTCATAATTTACATTATTCCATATATATATATTAATAAATTATATGTATATATATTTATTTATATATATATATATATATAATATATATATATATTTATATGCGTTTTTGTGAGCGTGTGTATGTGTGTGTAGCAGAATTAGAATGGTTCGGTCAAATCTGTGCTTTGGTGTGTGATTCTTTATATTCCGATGAAAAGTTTTTTAGTCTATAATCGATTTTTTTTTTTTTTTAATAGGAGATGAGGTATATACTTACTATACTGATTTTTTAAATTTTATTGTAATATTTGGGAATGATTGGAAGAGTTCTTTCTTATGATCTCTATTTGATCCTTCAATTGAGTCTCCATCATTTTTCTTTATATGTTGAGACTGATATTCTCGTCAAAGAAAGACAGTGCATTTAACTCCTTTGAAAGATACCATAAATGATTTCTGAATTTGTATAAGACAAAATTTGCAAGTTGTTCATTTGTACTTTTGTAGCTAAAGAGCTTTTGAGAAGACTCAGATCATTTCGTGGTGCGCTTTCTGAGTAGGGAGCTGAAAACCAATAATTTATATAAATTGATACAGATAACAAGCAAATTTTTTTAAAGATTTCTTTCTTCCTCTACTATTATTTTGACCATAGCGATTTTCATTGCATAAATAACTGTCAACATCTAAAGAACTCTATGATAAGCTCCAGGCTTCCTAAATTTAATACCAGTCGCAGGAGTTCCTCCGAGCAAGATTGCTGTCAGTTCTAATAACTCTCTCTTTAATCGTCACGAGGTTGGTGTTCTCTGTTATTTTGAAGCAAAATTAATAATTTTTTCTTTTCCCTTTTCGGGATATTTTTCTAATATACGATATATGATGTGAGAGTAAAATCATTCCATGTTTTCTTGAATCGTTTAAACGTGCAGCTGAATATCAGGCTCTAATGATATCTGTAATGCAAGGGATACCAATGCTTCCAACATAACTTCAGAGATATGATGTTGACGGAAACCATAAATATTTCTCCAACCTTTGTTCAAGTAGGGCGCAAGTACCTTTTTTACTACCCGTGTTCGATGCAGTTATATCGAAACACATGCCTTTTATGTTACTTAACAAATTCCAGTCAATGATCAATTGATGTACTGAGTTTGCAATATCCTGTCCTGTGTCATGATCTATTTTTGGTACTCCAAGAAAGTGATCTTTTCCACTGCCTGAAATAAGGACTAGCAGTCGAGATAGAATTTCGTTCTCAGCAATGTTTTCAAGGAACTTCCCATCCCAGTGTAAATCAGGTGACTGAAATTCTTCTCTCAAGTTTTCACTAAACTTTTTCCTTGATTGCTATCTTGCCTTACGAATTGATGAATAGCTTACAATGCAAATTTCTGGATCCATGCCGGCATTTGAGATCGTTGGAATTATTATTGAGACTGCTGCTCGGTCGCTGACCTTAGCAACATCTCATTATGAAAGCAGATTTCATTAAGTATTTTCACTTTCTTTTTTGGAGAGTGTCTTTTGGATGTTGAGGACATTTCAAGATCGATTCCATCCACCAAAGATGGTGAATCGGTATCTGACCTCCTGTTACTTGTTAAAACAACCGTTATATGAAATGAACTCGATTTAATTATTCTTCTCCTATCTATTTTTATTTGTCTATTTTCAGTTTTCTTTTGATGTTTTTCCTCATTTTTATCAACTTACTTTATTTTACCCTTTCCACCCTCCATTCGTATAGCTTTAGAAACTCTATATCTTCATCGATAGTTATTAATCCGTTCGCACATCAATTGCATGGTCAATAACAAACAATTTATCCAAATTTTCTTCCCACGTATTCTCTTTTTGTAATGAAAACACAGATTCCTCCCTTTGTTCTTTTCTAGTCTTCCAATCTTCATATAAAGTACTCAATTTCTTCAAATTACATTTCTGGGTTGCCGGTATTCATGCTCCCTGCCATATTTCATGAGGCTTCATAAAGTTGCAGTTAATCGCTTTCTTCGGTTTCGTATTTGTTAGGTTGTAATTCATTAATAAAGCCATTACATCTTTCCTTATTGGCAGCTTCGTTTAACTCAAAATATCTATTAGTTGGCCTATCAGCCAGATATCTACAGATCTTCTTGTCATTTTTATCATAGTAACAATACTAAACTTGTGTGAAACAGGAACAGAATCTACAATACTAACAATTATGTGAGCCAAAACAGAAGCACATACTACGATCCACCTTATGTTGAAACGAAAGAGACTCACAATATGACCATCTTTAAACACTATCAGAAAAGGCAATGAGCAAATGCAACGATTTGATTATTGTTTTAGTATACTTGCTTACATTAAGTTTTTCACTATGTTGATATATATATTTATATGAATATATATATTAATATATATATATTATATAATATATAATATATAATTTATATATATATATACGTATATATATATTATATATATTATATTATATATATATATGTAAGGGAGAGTAATTCCAGGATCACCAATATTTGTAGAATGTCTAGAAATACGGAATGACCTATATTTTGGAATGTTACTATCCTTAGATATATAAATAATATAAATAAAATTTTATAATATATATATTTGAAAATTTTATATACCGAATTTTATGCTTACACAGGAATTTTTCTATAATAGTATACTTGAAATACTGGTTATGACTATTAAATTGTTAAAAAGATCGAATTGGTAGTAGGGTAAGACTATGGGTATTTACATGCACCATAAAAGAAGGGCAGAGGAGCAGTCGATATTATATTCTGTCCTCCAAATACCCCTTTTTCTAATCCGGATCTTGCTTTATCACACGGGGGTAAGTGTCATAGGACCTCGAGATTCGTCTACCACTGCGTCACACGCAGATTTATCAGAAGTGAAATTGGTTTCCATTATCTCACATATTCTAATCAGTAAGTTGATTACTCACTATACCACTTTTTCTAAGTATTTTCAGAGTTTTAAGAAAGGTTGGTGAAAATGAATCCCTAGGATTTTTCATCTTTAACTATTATACAACTTTAGAACCAAGAAGTTTACACACTTCAGAAATACATACACACTACGACAACCTGGTTTAAATGATAAGTACGGCCGTATTAATACTTAACTTATAGTAGTTTATTATAATATATAGCAATTCGAAGCGGAGAACGAGGGAAGTGGTGAACTTTTAGAATAATTTACTTAAGACTACCAAAATCCCATTTATATAAAAAACTTACAAAGTTATAATTAAATCATATCTATTTTTCAGTTTATTTTTTTATTCATCGCTTTGCATCATTTCAAGAACTTATCTTATCATTTATGTTCAGTTTTGTTTTTCAATTCCACATTATTAACACTTATCACAATGAATTCCGTGAGAGCCGAATCTATCTGTCGTGATTTTTCAGAGTTCTGAACGTTTAGCTATTGAGAAACTTCGCCGCAACGAAGTCGAGCCAATATAGCCTAGCAAAACTCGGCTATAGGATAGCCCCACAATAAAATGTGCAATGGTAATTGGCTATATAGTAGCCCCACAATAAAGAAACAGGAGGTTTCGTCCAAATGAAACCATAGGATAGAACTGCAAAATAGAACTGCAAAACAGAACTTCGGCAAGAAATAGAATTTTCGCCAAAAAATAGAATTTTCGCCATAAAATAGAACCCTGGGGAAAACATAAAACAGATGAGTATGCTTTCACCAGTTTCTCTTTATTATTTTACTTAAATGTTTTATTCAATATTTTTATAAATTTATATTAAATTTTATATTTTATTTGTAGGTAATACATTACCCTGGTCCTGGTAAGCCGTACTGGGAGGGGTTCTATTTATACGATGGGTAACAACGGATGAGGAGCTGAGGGATCAAAAGTACAGCCGCGGGCAACTGGAAACGGTAAGTATTTTTGGGTATTTTTGCTTTATACTATGTCATGTTTAATAAGTTAGTTTTAATTGATAAAAACATCACGTAATTTCTAATTGACATTATAATTTCCACTCACCTGTTTAACGTCTTTTTAGAAATTTTAACAATGATTCTTATTCAAGGAGGAATTCCACAGTCCTTATATTATAATAAACACACACTAGCGCGTGCTTGCTATTTGTTGCTACATGTACTTTGGCATAAGTTCATTTTTCATTGATTTACTGCATAACGAGAACAAGTTTTTAAACAACAAATGTAAATATTAATACAATGACTAGAACAAATAGATATAAACACATTAGTAATATGAGTTAACTTATTAATCATTTCAATAAATAAAGAATAAAAATAAAAAGTGTTTCGGAATGACTTTCGAATATATAACTAATAGACAAAACTTTTTGTATCCAAACATGTTCATTCTGAACAAATGAATTCTAAACTCTATGAAAAACAAAAAAAAACATGAGGGGCGTTTCCACTCCCCCTCACATCCCCCCCCACTAAATCTAAACCCCCTCCTCTGGATTTTTAAATTAATTTATTTTATCTATCAATTAATTTAAAGGATTTTCTCTAACAGTGATTTAGAATTCAAAGATTTCCAGTAATCGGAGGTGAGATCAGAAAGAGTGGAAGGTTCATGAGGTTTCCCGAACGTTTATTAATAGAACTATGTTATTTGAATACAAAATTATATGAATATCATCTGAGACAATAGGGGATTTTTACTTTAAAAACGAATAATTTGTTGTCGTGCAGCAGGTGTGGACGGTACTGAAATATGATCTGGTACCGAATATTGTGACTGCGGCACTTAACGCATACAAGATTCAATGATTTGATCAGTAATATCAAGGTCATGAATGTCCATAGGGTTTCTAACTGGGATAGGATAATTCCCACGTGACATGATAATTATTAATATATACACGACGGCGAACACTACTAATAGAAAATAAAGCACTATATTTCAGCATCATGGCTTCTAGAAATCGTTTATTAGGATGTACCATCCGGATAATGGCGAGTTCATCATCGACGCTAAATTTTTAAAATATTTTTGATGAGGAGTTAATTGAGGGTCCGTTATATTAGTGTTCACACGTAACGAACGAAAATAAGCAAGCGGCTATTGCACCCACAATTCAAATATTCATCATTACAATTACACGATATGCACTGCACTTAAGACCCTAAACACTAATAACTTTGTCACTTTTACTCTTTGACTGGTGGTAAACGAATCACGAGTTTTTGTTGAATTACCACACAGCTGAAAAATAAATTCTATTAATATCTTTCTAAAATGGTTGACCTAACACTAAGTTATTTTCATTATACCATTAGTTAAACAAATTTTTTTTTTATAGTTTTTGTCCATGATACCTTTTAATAACAAAACAAAAATAAAATTGAAATAAATATACTACTGAATTAATTGTCGTAAAACATAAGAAATTTTTTGACTTGTTTTGGATATATTTTATTGATGGCTGGCTTCCGTATCTGTACACATTTAAATTATTTGGAAAATAATTTCCAGATTTAATCATCACTTAAAATATATAAGTAGTTACTTCCCATTTCCCCCCTTCCCTCCGGTTTCCCAAAAACCCAGAAGATGGTAGAAGAGGCAGGAAAAAGAGAAAGAAAAGAAAACTAGTGAGAGTTATGCCAAAGATATTTTAGCGGCATTATATATGTGATGATATAATTGTGATATCTTCAACATCAAAGATTATTCTTTATATATTATAAGGGGACCAAGCAAAGGAACTAAGATCTCTATATTGAAATGGAATAGACAGGGAAGGTAAATCTATTGGATCAATTGAAATTACTTCGATCTTAGAGCCCACTATATGTAATAATTCTAACTGATTTATATCGGGTAACAGCTCATTATTTTCAAGAGCCTCAGTTCCCAATACCATTAATTCAGGTAAAAATGCAGAAGGCAGTACTAAGAATTTTATATGTTTTGTAACAAACTGAGTTTTGGGGAAATACAGTTTCATTTCAATATAATGGGTGACAGGGACACTGTGATTACGGTGTAGCCCACTAATTTCTTTAAGTCCTAGGGATATTGTTGGATGTAATTCTAAATCTTTTATACAAGTGGCAACGAACTCGCTACTGATCAAACTTACTCCTGCTCCACTGTCGACATAGCAGCCATAGAATGTTTGATTATTAGGTCTAATCGCGACAGGGAAAGTAAACGAGTCAGTTCTTTTTGTATTTAAATTTATTTGGACAGTACGTAATCTATTTTCATATATCGGTACTGTGACTGGGATGGATCCATTTTTATCCTTCGTTTTTATTTCACAATTATTTTCTACTGTGGAGTTACTTCCAATGCTTAATGGGAAAAAGGGCAATATATCTTGTGCAGATGTGTTTTCTACATCTTGTACGGAAGAGAAATCATTTGACCTGGATTCATTCACCCAGGTATAATTACTAGGAGGATATTGACTCTCATCAATACCACTAGATTCATTCTCATTCTCACTATGAACTCCAGAAATATTATCAATAGAAAGGCAATCACTTTCCCTACTACAAGTTACTTCTTTCATATTACAGACATTAGAAACATGAACATCTAGACACGACTGATTTTCATCACTAATAAGTAATTCATTTATGTCTTTCACAATAGGATCAGAGGCATTTAGAACACAATAGCTTTCATGATTATTAACAACTTCATTTGTACCTTGAACACTACTATTAACAGCATTCAAAAGACACAGACTTTCAGTACTACTAGTTATTCTTTTGACTCTTTTATACTGAGAACAGTTGGAACTGGTAAGTCATTTAATATTGGTTTTTCCGAATTTTTCACTTTTGGTGAGGTAAATTGGGTAATCTTTTCAACAGAGTCATTTCTCTCCATAGGGGTAGACTGTTTGATATTCTCCACTTTTTTATGTTTAACCATGGGAGGAGACAGGTGGTTGACCGAAGGTTCGGGTCGACAAGGTTTTTCAACAATACCCAGACGTTTACGAGGAGAATGGGCAGGAAGTGAACGTGAACTATTACTGGAAACATAAGTATCATTGACCACATTCTTTTTCGGAACATTATTTAAGCAATTCACTCCAGGATGCAATTTCTTACAAAACAAACAAACCACACTGGAACTACGACTACTCTGAGGGGAAAACAAAGGAGTCGGACGTACTCTGCATTCAGCTATCTTATGACCTTCTTGTTTGCAATAACTACAAATACCGAGGTATTTGTAGCATTCATTTATACTATGGCCCACCTTATTACAATAATCGCATACTATGTCATACCGATCAACGTTCATACGTGGGACATATGTAAAGTCAGATCTATAGCAACCAGATGATGATGATGAATAACCATTATTCCATTTATTAAACTTCTTCCCATAATAGTATTTACTATTATCTGTTTTAGGAGAAGAGCTACGTTGGTCTCTAAAGGAATAGTTATAATTCCTACTGTTCTGGTTCAAATTATTACGGGAAGGATATTCAAAATCATTATTACCAATTGGGGTTTCTTTCAAGCTTTCAGCTAGATGATTCAAAAGACTAGTTATGTCATTTATTAACTTTAATTGATATTGAACTTTTATATTAGCTGGATCAGTACACTGTGTGTTCTGATTGGTATACACGGGATCATTATTATATCTGGGGATTCTTGAACAATTAGGAGATTTAGGGGGATTTAATAATCGTTTTATTGGACTTGTGACATCAATATCGTGTCGTTGTAACAGTTTTATCTCTCTATGTCTTTCAGGGGAAGAATAACTGTTGCGGGTATAGTCAACAGCTGGGGAATTATACATATACGTTCCTTGATTGTACATTTTTTGAGTATTTAATTCTAAACTGTTTCTTAATTTATCCAAGGTTGCAAGTGACAACAAGGTATCAGAAACGTCCATAGGGTTAATATGTCCTTTTGGATCTACAGTGTCTCGGTTATGAGTATCAGCCAATTTTTGTTTAAGTAATTTCTCAAGGGAAGCAAGGTCATTTAATTTATTTAATTAATTTAATGTCTCGAATTTGCTTAAGATTTTTAAGCATTCATTCCGAAACAAAATGGGTTAACAGAAATCCTAGAAGCGAAAGCCGTGAACAAGTCAAACCTACTCCAAAATGTAAGCGAACGGACAAACACAAGGTACTGTTCGGGCGCCATTTATGAGGCTATGTAGGGAGAGCATTCCGGATCACAATTATTTGTAGGATGGGCATAGAATACGTGTGACCTTAAACTATGGAATATTGCTACTTGATATATAAATATATATATAAAATACTTTTATATGGATATACGAAGTTTTTAAAGAAGATTAATTTTTTAAATTAATGAGTTTATAAGAAAGAATTTTTATAGTCAGTTAACAAATATATTTATTTACCTGACTCAAATTTTTAAGAGAAGCGCAGCAGACGACAACTTCTGACACTCCTCATAACCCGCTAGGCTTTGCCTAAGGGGGTAGATGTCTCTGGAACCTCGATTCGTGTACCACACGTCACACAAATGCAGATTTATCAGAGGTGAACTGGTTCATACGTCTCATATAATATATTACAAGTCAATCACTCAACTATACCAATTGATTTTTAGAAAGGTTGATGAAATAACACCCTAGTAACTTTTTATACATTTACTATGGAATTATAACAACTTATACCCCAAAGAATTTTACACACTCAATCAAAAAGGCATACATACTACAGACCAACCAGGTTTAATGATAAGTAACCGGGGGCCGTATTAATTTTAACTAATATTAGTTTTATAATAAAAAATCTACAAAGCAATTCGAACGAGAACGAGGGAGTGGGAACTTTAGAATAATTTAACTTAAGACTACAAATTCCATTTATATAATAATGACCAAAATACAATTTAGATTATTTCATTTTTGTTATACATCGCATCATAACATTTCACAGTGACTTATCTGATTTTTATATGTTCATTTTTGTTTCTCATTTCCATATTATCATATCATCAACACGTATCACAATGAATTTCGTGGGGGACGAAATTTATTTAGGTCACGTAATTGTTCAGACTTATGATAGTTTTTGGGGGAAATTTTGAATGATTTGAGAGATTTTTTTCAACTCGGAAACTTCGTCGCAACGAAGTTGAATAATAGTGATCCAGAATACAGAGTTCGGCTATATAAGAACTTTGCATAAAAATTCCACAATAAAGAACTTTGACTATATTAGCCCGTCAATAAGATTCCAAAATAAAGATGTGCAATTGTAGTCCAGCAACGGGACCCTGGGGAAAATATCATGGTGTAAGTTATTTTCTATTTTCTTAAACTTTGCTCAATATTGTTTTTTAACCTAATTTTTAATTATGCTTATAAATAGTTTGTTTTACAGGTACTCACCCTATCGGAAGAGTCCGACTGCGAGGGGTCTTTATGAATTAACACACTGGGGGATTAGGGAAGTTCAGCCACGAAGTAACTGGAAACGGTAAGTATTTTTGGGTATTTTGCTGTATACATTTATGATATCTTAATTTAGTTTTATAAATAACATCACGTAACTTCCTTGACATTATAATTTCCACTCACCTGTCAACGTCTTTTTAGAACTTTAATAGATGACTTCCTATTCCACAGGTGGTGACTTCAACGAATATTAAAGCATACAGGCTGTTTGCTTAATTTGCTTAATTGATTTTGGGGACAATGTAAATTTCCGATTTCCATTGATTTTAAATATTACACAAAAACTCAGAGTCAACAAATGGAATTATTAATACAATGACTAAAACAAATAAATATAAATGCATTAGTAAAATGAGGTAACTTATCAATGCTTTCATAAATAAAAGATAAGATAAAAAGTGTTTCAGAATGACTTTCGAATATATATAACTAAAAGACAAAACCTTATATATTCCAAGCATGTTCATTCTGAACATGAATTCTACTCTTATGAAAACAAAAAAAAAAAGAAATGAGGGGCGTTTCCACTCCCCCTCACATCCCCCCCCACTAAATCTAAACCCCCTCCTCTGGATTTTTAAATTAATTTATTTTATCTATAATATTATATTTTATATATATATATTATATACTATATATAATCGAAATCATATTTAAAGACGGAAAATGTTGTGGTATCGATAAGGGTATCGCAAAATTTTACGATACCTGATCCTGATACTATCCTCTCAAAATTACGATCCGATACGTCACAAATCGACCGATACAACGGTTACCATTACCAGGTTATCGTTCAATATCAAAAAAATATTTATATATATTATATATAATATATATATATATATATATATATATATATAATATTATATTATATATATATATAACTATATATATATATATATATATAATATATATATTTTTCTACCGACTGGGGGTAGGTGTGTAACAGTGCATGGAAACGAAAGTTAGTGAGATATGACGCAGTTGAAAAGAAGCCAGGATTATGGCTTCTTATACTTTTAATTGAGAGTCGTCTCATAGAAAATCCGCCTAGAGTTCGGGACCCCGGATGGACCCTCACTAGGCAGTCTGTCAATGTAGGTTCATCCCTTGCCAAGGTGGGCCACAACCATCCCTCACAAAACCCGCCTTCACTCTATTATCCTTTTTTTCGCTCTACACTCCATTTTCTCCTCCTGTAATTCCCTTTAGTGAACTCAATCCACTTTTTCTTTGGTTTATCACGGTGATTCGCGCAGCACCCTATAATCGCTTAACCAACCGACTCAATGCTCCTTCTACATATACGAAACGATCTCAACTATTTTCATTTATTCTCATTTACTTTTTTTCAACGACAACAATCTCTAATTCGTTCTTCTATTTTATCTTCTTTCTCCACGCTAACGGACCCCAGATTGTCATTCTGAACAGATTGTAATTTAGATCTATACTCTTATCCTAGACCATAGTTCTACTATACATAGCAGCAGGTAAAACTACCCTCATGTAGACCCTAGTGACTCAAGACTTAGTCCTTTAATCCAGCAACGATTTAATTGCACACCACTTTCTGCCATTCACAACTTTCTACTACACTCTGCATCGTCCGTTCCTTCTCATCCAAACATATACCGCTAAATATTTAAACTCAGACATTGTTCCAGGCTGCTCACTCTAAACATACTTCCACTGAGGAGTTGTCCTCACTCACACATAAGCTTACTTTATGCCCGTTTACTTTCAGCCCTCCTTTACACACCTGGCCAGAATCTCTCTACCAATCCTCTCAAACTCTCTTCAGATCGACACCGACATCATCCGCATAAAATATGGTAGGAGTCCTCACTCGTCTCCATTTCCACATTCTAACACCATTTCTGCATCCCACCTCGAATCTTTCATAATCCTGCTCCATATACATGAATAGCAAGGGACATATCATATCCTGCGTCAATCCGCTTGATTAATATAAACCAATCACATTATATTCCTTTATTCTTACAAACGCTTCACTATCGTCATACATACTTTTCATTCCATTCTGTAGCCTACCACCAGCACCATATATCACTAACACCTGCCAAAGAGCTTCCTATTATCCTATCATATGACTGTTGGCATATCCATAAAACGCTAAATACAGATTTATCAATCTTTTCTCTCATTTTCTGTCATTTGTTTTCAATGTAAAGATTTGATCCACACACTACCACTTCTAAATGCACCTTGTTTATTTACTTTTACTTTCTCACCCCATACCACCCTGTATTCAGAGATGCCATACCACATCCAAATACCCTGATGCCGTAACCGGCCGCGTCCACAGATCATCCTTGGCTGAATTGTTCCAGATTGCTCTGGGTTGGGAGTTATTTTTATAGGTGAAAAGAAAGTGTGATATGTTTTCCGGGACCTGGTTACAGTTTGGACAAATGTTTGTAGTGGTTTGGTCGAGGTTGAATCTGTGTTTGTAATATTATAAGTTTGGCCGGTTTCCGCATCTTTGTTGGCCAAGGATGACTGACTTGTTCTTGGAAGGGAGTTGAATTCTGGTACTATTTCTTGTGAATGTTTGTTAGTGTTAGTGTTGTGTGGATTTGTTTGGTGTATGTTGTGTTGTTTAGTGGAGGTGGTATGTTGTTCAGAATTTGTTTGTAAAGTAGAGCTAGTGAAGAAGGATGTTGTTTAAGTATGTGCTGGATGGGATTGGATGGCAGTATGGCATGGATGTAGGTTTGTTTGAGTTTTTTCAAAGAATTGTGCACCTATCATATTCATCCAGGTATGTCCATTGATAGTATTTTGGTTTCTTCGTGTAGGTGTTGTGGTGTTGTTGATGTACATTCTGTTATGATTCGCAGTGCTTTATTTTGTGTTTGGTATCTGGAGTTTCTATGTTAGTGTGTGTCTAAGTTGAGATAGTGCGAGTAGAGTTGGACTTAATGTATTGTTTGTTATTATGGTGGGGATATTGTTGTTGTTTGTGAGGTTGTGTCCTTTGATGTTCTTTTTATTATTGTTAGTTCTGTTTGCTTGATGAATTGTGTTGTCCATTTTTGTATATGGTTGATGATGATATTGTCATAGTGTTATCTCTCTGGTGTATTGGGAGTTTTGGAAGTGGTATTTGAGTGTTATGTTTTTATGATTGATGGTGTGGGAATGCGTTACCCGCAGTTTTACCATGGTTTGATTAATTGTTGATCGTTGTTTTCCCTGTTAGTTTAGCCTTATGTTTGGAGTTATATTTGTATGTATATTTGTTTTTGTCGTTTTAGTGTTTTGTGGCATTGCTTAGGTTTCTGGTGTGTTGGCTATGTAATTTTATCTGTGTATATAGTATGTTGTGTGGTCTAGTTGTGGGTTTTGTGGGTGGTCGGCTGGTGGTTAATTAGTATATTGTTGGGGATTATTGGATTTGCTACGTTTTATTTTATTGTTTACTGTGTTTCATTATGTATTGTATATATATTGTATGTTGTTTTGTGTGCTCTGTTCTCTTCTTCC
>JABUQX010096408.1:42500-46002 GCA_015478945.1 Trachelipus rathkii
CTTCACACAACACAACTCTCTTATACGTTCATTTCTGATTTTATCAATTCTTCTCGCAACTAATGCATAAAGTTTTCTATGCTAAAGCACTTGGTATCATAGATCTATACTATTATATTCATTACCATAGTTCCTACTCTACATTAACAGGTGACAACATACCCTCTGTAAAATCCTAGCGGCTCAAGACTGAAGGTCCTTACAATACGTTCAAGGCTTTGTTCTCAAAAAGTACCCTCCTTAGAGCTTTATCATCAACACATTTTGCATCATCATTTGCCTTTTCATCTAATATATCCTAAATATTTTAAATTGAGACACTTGTTCCAGTTGTTTTTCATAACATCACTTCACACCGCGGACTCTCCTCATCCACTACCTTATCTAAATTTACTTTCAAACCTCTCTACCAAACCTCAAATAGTTCAAAATCACCACATAATATCAACAGAATCGCATATAAAATAAGCGGGCTACCCTCTTTCTCTTTCATCTTAATCATTTAAACTTCGCTAGTCACTCTAATTCTTCCATAACCCATCTAAACAATTAGTGATGCAGGTAAATCCGCATCGTGGAGGCATCGCACATTTTTAAAGATCGCATCCGCGCTTTGCCTGCGGATGTTGCGCGGATGTTTATTTTGAGAATTGTTAAAAAGAAAAAAAAATTTTTAAATAAAAAAAATATTTTTTTTTTTTAAGGAAAAAAATTTTGAATCTTTTTTTGAACGCACTTTATGAGAGACATGGGACTTCGACTTCAATATGTAATGATGACTCATGGATCTCGCAGCATGAAAGTTAATAATAATTTGATTCAAACAGAGTCTCATGAGAGAATAGGGATGCAAAGAACTAAGCAGCTTACCTTCTGTCTCGATATAATACCATTAATCTCACGCTAAGGAAGCATTTTGAAACATTTCAATATGAAAAGGATGCGGTTTTTAGATTAAAGATGTAATAACGAGCTAGAAATTTTTGTTTTTTGTTTTTTTTTCTGTGGAAATTAATGAACTTCTTACTATTGCAACTTACTTAGCCGTTATAGGAAGTTCTTCTTGTAACACATATTAGAACAAGTTAATCATTCACTTGTGTTGCGTTGAAAACTTATTCGACAAGTTCCTTATTAATTCGCATTGAAGGAATAAAACGAAATTACAAAAACCACTCTAGAAATAAATATAACAATTTCACTGTATATTTCAACAGTCCAGTAGTGATAAGAAATACGCATTACCAAAAGATGTAGCGAAAATGATTGAAAACTATCACAAAACAAGATACAAATCAAATGACGATCCTATTAGTTGGTGGAAAGTTAAGCAAAAATGTTTACCCCGCTTGAGTAAACTTGCAAGAATACTTGGCCTGTCCCCAACTAGTGTTCCAAGTGAGAGAGTATTTAGCAATGCAGGACTAATATATAATAAAAAGAGAACACATAGCAGAACAGGCAGAAAAATTGATGTTTTTCTCAAGCACACCTTTCCTATATTTGAATTTCAATACTGTGAAAAGTATATAATCCATTGTAAATCTCTTTCAATTAAGGTTCGGAGGTTGGTGGGAATGCCATTTGAGTTTGGGTCCCGTCAACACCCTGGTAACAATTATATTAATAGATTGTGGCTAAAACTCGAAATATATAGGGATATATATAAATATATATATAAATATATATAATATATATATATATATATTATATAATATAATATATATATATATATATATATATATATATATAATATATATATATATATATATTATATATATATATATATATAGTATATCAACATCCGCATCCGCGGATGTTTAAATCAATACATCCGCATCCGCATCCGCGGATGTTAAAATGAAACATCCGCATCCGCATCCCATGCCGCGATGCGAAAAAAATGACATCTGCTGCATACTATACAAATTGAATAACTAGGAAGACATAACACATCCCTGCCTCACTTCGCTATAATATAAACAACTCACTTCTTTTCGACTCCACTTATTCTACACACGCCTTCACTTCGTCTATCATCCTTTGATTCCATTGCAGAAGCCTACCACACAAAACCATATATCACTAAACTGCCACAGAGCTTCCTTATTAATCCTGTCATACGCCTGTTGCAAATCACCTAAATACAATTTCTTCTTCTTTCATTTTCTCGATCATTTGTTTCATTGTAAAATTTGATCACACATCTCTACCACTTTAATGACACCTTGTTCTTCCACGAAGTAAGTCCCTTCAGTCTCTCGACGTACTCTTTTAACCAAAATACAGGCATATATCTTTCCTACAGTAATTCCAAACATCTTTCTTTTGAGACCTTATCATTTGCTTTTAGCACATTCAACCTTGCCTCTTTTTTACTTTTAGCCACTTGCATCCACCATTCACTGTTGAGATACTTACTTCTTACTTTAGCACAACACATACTGTCATGCCATTATAAAGGGCTTCTTCATTTGTGTCGAATTTGTTCGTTTCATTTGTTCACATTCACTGATTTATTTCAAGCACCCTTGCAAGTTTGTCTTGTTACCTTGTTTACTTGCTCACTATTAATTCTTCCCACTTCCTTCCTTACCTCTTTTGCTCTCATCCAACCCCCCCCCCCCACTAACTTAATCTTATATTAAACAACATAGTGATCCGATAATCCCGTCCCCAGTCTCCTCAGTGATTTAACATATATCACATACTTCAACATCTCGTTCTTCAGCAGCACAAAATTAATCATACTTTTCACTTTGATACCGTCTCTACTTACACCAATTCTAGTATACTTATGAATTTTACCTGTGTTTGATGAAAGTATTACTCACACACACACATACCTTTTCCTCACAGAAATCAATCACTCTCCTGCCATTCTCATTTTCTCAGATCACCCCAAAATTATCTGTTATACTGGTCATCCCTTTTCCGGTCACCTACCAACCATTCACATCGCCTAACAAAACCAATCTGAAGCTCACTGCAACCATTACAAACACATCATTCAGAAATTATCTCAGAAAGTTCCGCTTCTACTCTTCAACATCACGCTCAGATGAACCATAGTTACGGACAAGTCATCTTGACCATTTAAAAACTTAAATTTACCATTAGAATTTAGTCTCTGCGACAAAAATCCACCATAGCTCTGTGCCACATGTCACTCAAGAATCGCAGCTCCTTCTCACCCTCTCTCAATCCTCTCTACTCCAGCAACAGACATTTAACACCACACACTCATCTTACCGTTTTCCTTTCTCTTTGTCCGCCGCGTCCCCTTTCAACCTACCATGTCCTCCTTACTATTACAGTATCGCACTCTTTATACTTTTTAACTTTTTCCTTTGAAGGGGGAACTTGAGTGCTATAATTAAATTTGACTCATGTCTCTCTCTGCCAAAACAAAGTAAATACTGAGTGTTTAAAGAAACACTTCGCATATGCTTGCTTTGATGAAAAATATTCTGTGTTATGAAAAACACAGAGATATTTAGAT
>JABUQX010096409.1:0-5000 GCA_015478945.1 Trachelipus rathkii
AAAGAGAGAGGCAGCATTAATTAGTGCCCAAAATACGACAATAATTGCATATTTTTGCCTGCCATCCGTTGCGCCGCCCCTTGCAGCTTTTACACCTGCAAGATTTATGCTCAACACGGGCCAAGAAGCCTGGTTACAAACCAAAATATAGTGAAGTAATTTTGATCAGACTCTCGACTGCTTACGAATTTGGAATGTGGCCTGTGCAAATCAAGATGCTAAAAAGCATTGGGTAAAGGCAAATCTGTATTGATGATCGACGCTTGAATAATGATGACCGAGAGGGCTGTGAAGGTAATGGAAGAACTACATGAAATCATCAGCAAAACGGATAAATACTTGCATTTAAGATTTGTTGATCCAGCATATATTGATACTATGTATTATGTAATATTGAAAAATAATCGAAATTTAATCCCATTATTCCGGTGGGGAATGTTTTTAATATAATCTTCAGGTATTACTAAAGATTTCTATCTGCACCAAAATGTTCATTAAAATCAAGCAGGAATTATTATTTTTTTATTTTTTGATTCATAAATATATTTATATTTAATATATATATTATTATATATTATATATATATATATATATATATATATATAATATATATATATATTATATATATTATATCAATATATACTTATATATATCTAATATAAAATATTATATAATTATATATATATATATATATATATATAATATATAATATAACATAATATTATAGATTATATATATATATATATATTTATATAATAATATTATATATATATGTATCTATTTATATATATATATCATTTATATATTTATATATTATATTATATAATATATATATATATATATACTATAGAGAGAGAGAGAGAGGGAGAGAGAGAGAGAGAGAGAGAGAGAGAGAGAGACAGTAGGGTCTCCCATGAAATTCCAGTACCTAATGGTTCACCTTTCTCTTTTGCACTTCATATCCACACTCCTCTCCAGACAACATTTACACGTTTATATCACATTCATTTCTCATACTATATCCACCTTCTCTCTAGGCACATCTTAGAGATTTATTCTATTCAATGGTGTGGGGGAGAAAATGATTGCCCAAGCGTGTGTTATGCGTGGTCGTAGAAGGACGACTAAATGACAGTGGTAGTTGGGTTTGGCTGCACACTACCAACTTATCTTTTGCCAACGAATGCTAATGCATGCTTCGGAAAAGGTCGTGATCGCACTAAGCGACCTTCTATCTTTCGGAGAAAGTGAGGCGAAGATTAAATTCATTAGGAACACAGAAGAATGGAAGAGAGTCCACAGAACAGAGGTTGCAGGAAAGAAGGAGCACAGCAAAGAATAGCCGTGAAGTTACCAAATATTACACAAAACTCGTGCGCAGATACAGCACCATATTTTGCTACGTAGGGCGTGTCGATAAAGTGGTGGTAACAGCGAGTGGTAGGCTGGCCGAACAACTATCGATGCGAGGTACCTATCGGTAAGCAGATAAAGTAACGCAACTCGCGAGCAAAGGTAGAGGGTCAAGTGAACTGGAAACTACGAACAGTTTATAAGCCTTTTGCCTTTGACTCAACCCCTGTCAAAAGCGGCGAAACCAGAGCCCTCCAGAAAATGGAACAGTACTCCATAACAAGGGCGGGATGAGACCTTGTATAGCTAGAGTATGAGAAGAGGAAAAGTCTAGCAGTCTAACAGAACTCCCAGGTTTCTTGAGAGGCTAGCACGTTGGATATGAGGTTTTCAAGACATTTTTTTTGTTATATGTTAAGGTCAAGGAATTTTATATTGTCACAGGGAGACGGAGAGGAACGCGTCGAAGGATAGAAATTTAGAAGGTAGTTTAGAGAGACGGAGAGATATTTGTAGAAGTTGGTTTTTAAAGAATGGTGAATTTTCACAAGGCATGACGACGACCCAGTATGTATTATATCAGAATCAGTCGATGAATTGATCGCGAGATAAAGCGAAAGGCAATTTCTAGAAGTAAAAGAGGGAAGGAGCAATTGAAATGAGTTGAAGAATGAAGAGTCGGTCATCGGCAATGATGTGGAATAGAGTTAGATTGAGGTGAAGAAGATCATTACTGGAAAAGCTAAAAAAAGAGCTTGAGATAGACTAAACCTTTAGGACACCACTATTGATAAGAAAAGAAAGAAGAGTCGCTCCATCAACCACAACAGACGATATTGAGCGACTTGAAAAAAGCTAGAGAAAAAGAAGGAGGAAACCCAAGGAGGGGAGCTTAGAGAGAAGTAACGCTTGCAATACCAGGTATGCTTATTGGTATGAATAGAGCAAAAACTCCCCGTGTTCTAAGAGCGAAAACCATAAATTGGTTAAAAAAGGGAGTAATAACCACCCACACACCAATCGGCCAGTAATCTGAATGATCCTTTAAATGGGTGTGTAAGGAGTATTTAGTTTGATCGTGTTGGGTGACCTTTAAATGGTTGAATGGTGATCAACAAAGAGTGGTAATACAGTGTTGTGGTTGGAGATTGAGAATGGTATAATGCTGATTGATTTCTGTTAGGAGAGCATGCTACTAGTGATGTAATGTAATACTTTCTTTATACACAAGAGTAATTCATAAGTACACTAGAGTTTGGGTCGGTTGAGATGGAATGAAGTTAACAAGAGTATATGATTGAATTTTGTGTTGGTGATGAAGGAGATGCTGAAGTATGTGTTAAATGTTTAATCAGTGTGAGGGTTAGGAATTGGAATATCGGATTATTATCTCTGTTTTATGTACATAAGTTAATGGGGGCCTGGGTGGAGAGGAAGTGATAGGAAAGGAAGTGTGTAGACATTACGAGTGAAAGTTAAGTGAAATCAATATAAGGATAAGTATTTAGAGCGCTTGCAACAAATAATTGAAAACAAGTTGAAACTGAACAAATCTGGAAGCAGAATGAAGGAAAGAAGGTTGTTCCGTAAAAGTGCAACAAAAAGTATGGCGAATGTTGCTAAAGTAGGAAGTAAGAATCTTAACTGTGAGTGGCGGAATGAGCAGGTGATGCAAGGCGGGTTAAAAGTAAAAAGACGTTTTGTTAATGCACAAAGCCAATGATGAGGTCTGCAAAAGAAAGATGTTTGGAATTGTTTAAGGAGAAAAAGGAATCTAAAAGATGTTCATCTTAAGAGAAAAAAAGGTTAAAATGAACAGTTTGGAAGGAGGATGAATGAGGATTTACAAAGGAATAGGAAGCTCTTCTAGAAGGAAGCGAGAAAGGTTAAGTTTAAACTTAAAAGTTTCTACCAAACTTCCAGCATATATCTTCCCTACAACACTCATAAACTAAATTCCCCTTAATTCTAAGTTATCCTTAACCGTCCTTAACCCTATATATAAGGGTAGCTATTATAGCTCTCCTCCCAATCTGCTGGAACTAACTTTCATTAAACGCTTTGTTACAGCACTTCCAAATCCATCGATCACCGTATCACTCCGTTCTTGATTATTTCACCAGTTATTTCATCTATACCAGCAGATTGGTACATTTTTTCAATTTTCTCACTTTACCCATTACCTGCTCCCTACTAATGGCCTCATCCTAAACTACCTACTTAATTTTTTGGCATCAAACAATCCCAACACATTTCCTATCACCCTTATATACTGGGCCAATGTTATGCACGATTTATACGAAGTGTTCGCTTCAACCTCTCTCACTCCATTTTCTTCAGTTGCGAAGCACCATCTCCATTTCATTATTCTAATCACATTTGCTTATTTCATTCTTAACTTTCCTACGTTCCTTGTCTAAATAAAGAGCTTCCTATTCATTGTAAGTCCCCAATTCACCCTCCTTCAAACTGTTCATTTAAACACTA
This sequence comes from Trachelipus rathkii, assembly GCA_015478945.1. Classification (NCBI taxonomy): domain Eukaryota; kingdom Metazoa; phylum Arthropoda; class Malacostraca; order Isopoda; family Trachelipodidae; genus Trachelipus; species Trachelipus rathkii. Next base: position 3,841 of record JABUQX010096409.1, read on the forward strand.
TTTTTTCCCTGCTTACGTATGGCTCTTTTTAGTTCTCCTTTTTTTCTCCTTAAACATTCCAAACATCTTTTTTTTGAGACATCATCATTGGGTTTTAGTACATGTAAGACAAGATATATATTTTATGTTAACCGCTTGGCATCAACTCTTCATTTCGCCACTCTGTCTCAGTTAACATCTTAACTACTTCCTAACTTTATCAATCGATACTTTTTTTGGCACTACAGAACACCACTTCCTTCATTTGCTTCCAGATTTTGTTCGTTTCAACTTGGTTAACATTCAAATTATTTATTTGCAAGAGCTCTTAAATACTTATTACTTATTAATTGTTTCACGTTAACTTCACTCTTAATTTCCTACTTTCCTTCTTATACTTCTCTCTCCAACCAAGCCCATTTTAACATACTTTTACATAAAACAATATAATGATTCGATAATCCAATTCCTAACCTCCCACTGATTTAACATTTAACCGAGGGACTGATTGCAGAAAAAGAACAAGTTGCATTTAAAAGTGGTAGAGGATATGTGGATCAAATCTTTATATTGAAGAAAATGATTGAGAAAATGAGAGAGAAGAAGAAGAATAAATTGTATATAGGTTTTATGGATTTGCAACAGGCATATGATAGGATTAATAGAAAAGATCTATGGCAGGCTTTAGTAATATATAGTGTTGGTGGTAGGTTTCTGAATAGAATCAAAAGTATGTATGACGATAGTGAAGTGTGTGTAAGAATAAATGGAGTTGAAAGTGACTGGTTTAATATTAATAGTGGAGTGAAGCCGGGATTTGTTGTCTTCTTGGTTATTCAATTTGAATATGAAAAGGGTTATGACAAATAATAGGGGAGGGGGTGGTAGGAAAGGGTGTTAGAATGATGGAGAATGGAAACGAGTTTAGAGTGCCCTACCTATTATATGCGGATGATTTTGTTTTGTGTGGCTAACCTAAAAAGAGTTTGAGTGGATTAGGAAAGGGTTTTGGCAGGGTGTATAAAAGATGTTTGAAAGTAAATGTAGATAAGAGTAAGGTTATGGTTGTGAGTGAGGACAGTCTTCGGTGTGAAGCTATGTTGGGTGGTGAGCAGCTAGAACAAGTGTCTGAGTTTAAATATTTAGGATAAATGTTAGATGAAAAGGGAACGGATGATGCA
>JABUQX010096409.1:17500-36682 GCA_015478945.1 Trachelipus rathkii
CACACACATCACTATCGTCATGCATACTTTTGATTCCATTCAGAAGCTTACAACCAATATCATGTATGACTAACACTTGACATAGATCTTCCCTATTAATCCTATAAAATCTAAATACAATTTATTCTTCTCCTCCCTCTTTCCCCAAAATTTGTTTCAATGAAAAGATTGGATCCACACATCTCTTACCATTACTAAACCGCACCTTGTTCTTCACCAATCAGTCCTTCAGTCACTCGATGCACTCTTTGTCCCAAAATACCAGCATATATCTTCCCTACAACACTCAATAAACTAATTCCACTATAATAACTACAGTTACCTTATCCCACCTAGCCCTTATATAAGGGTACTGTTATTGCTCTCCTTCAATCCCTCGGAACTATACCCTACATAAACGTTTTGTTACAAAACTTCCAAATAAAAACAATCACCATCTCGCCTATATATTTTTACTGTATTGACGACAAAGTTTTACTCTTTTATTCCTCATATTATTAAAATCAACTTAATTAAAATTCTTTTTGACAAGGGATACACAATTTTGTCATCTTATGTTAATTTTACAAAAGAACTTGATTTCCTGAAAACATTATTTCTAAGAATGGGTTCCCAGAATTTATAATTGACCTCAACTTTTCGAAAATTATTCAGCAAAATTTAAAAAATCTCAGGCTAAATTAACAGCTTCTAAGGATATTTTGCATATGAGGTTGCCTTTTCTGCGGAAAATCAGTTACGAAATTCGATGTAAAATTTAAATAGTTTTAAAAACAACCTTTACACAGTTTAATTTAGATTTAGATATTCGAGTGAAAATTTAACGATAAACTCCCTTTATCATTTATGCTCATCAGTAATAATTAATCAACTTACAAATGACGGTAAATGAGATGGCGGATTACAGAATAAAGACAAACGAAGCCTTTCCATACGTATTGCTGATTATAAAGGTATTTCATTTAGGACTCTAGACCATAGACCATTTACATCATCCCCCCTATTCACTATAAATGCTCTTTCTCTTTCAGAAACGACCAAATACATGCATACGAATTTTGGATATTAGCCACAAACTGGAGAAACCCGATCTTCAAGTGTTAGAATCCTGTATGTTTGGGAACTCAAACCATGAACCTAAATGAAAATCTAAGTATTAGGAGTCTTTAATACTGAAGTGAGATTTTTTTAAAACATGAATTCGTCAACGCAAAGTATATTTATTGGTAATCATTATTTAACTTTAAGTTTATACCTTTTTTTTGCCAAAGATTGGAAGTAAGGTGCGCTACAAGCATCGGAAAAGAAAAGCAGTAACATGACGCAAGTTGAAAAGAAGCCCAGCCTTACCGCCCTCCTTACCTATTAAATTAGTAACAACTCGTCGCAATCAGAAAATCCACCTAGAGCTTCACTGGGACCCGCGACGGAACCCTCACTATGGTAGGTCGTCAAGTGTAGGGTTCATCTGCCTGGCTCAAGTAGGCAACAACCAATACCCCCTTAACAACACCAGCGCGCCATTCTCTCGCTACAATGCACCTTTCTTCTCGCCTCTGCAAACTCAACATTTCTCTCCTGGCAAACATTCCTTATAAATCAATCCACGCTTCGGTCTCCCAAGCGGTTGTTCATCATCACACAAGCTCACTAACTATACATCCGCTTTAAACAACCGGGGGGGGGGCTCGATTAACCATTCATCCTTTCCACATGTGACCAAACCATCTCACATACTTCAATGTATTCTCGTCGTTTACCCTTTCTTCCCACCATACACTCTCTAATATGTTCACTTCCTCATTTTTTATCAATTCTTCTCACACCTAGCACGCCCCTAAGATATGTCCATCTGAACAAATTGAACTGTAGATCTATAACTTCTTATTCAGACGAATAAGTCTCGGGCTACTATAACAATTAACACATGGTATACACAACCTCATAACAAGACTTAGCGTGGCACTCCAAGACTTTAGTCTTTTAAATCACCAAACGATTTAATTGCACCAGCCACCCTTTTACCATTTGCTATTTTCCTACTGCACTCTGCATCAACCGATCCTTTCTCATGCCAAAACATACCACCAAATATTTAAACTCAGACACTTGTTCCAGATGCTTCACCATCTAACATAACTTCACAACTGTCTCATATCCTCACTCACAACCATAACCTTACTCTTATTACGTTTACACCTTTCAGGCCCTGCCTTTTTACAAACACCCTGCAAATCTCTCTACCAATTTCTCAACATAATCTTCAGATGTCACCCATCAGAACAAATCATGCTGCATATAATAGATAAGGCACCTTCCACTCTTCTCTTTCATTCTCCATCAATTTAACACCATTTTCCTGCCACCCACCTCAAATCTTTCATAATCCACAATCCATATAACCCAAATTAGAATAACCAAGGAGAACATAAAACCCCTGCCATCACTCCGTAGTTAATACAAACCAATCACCTTTTGACACGCCATTTTGATTCCTTACTATGCTTCACTATCGTCAAACTTACTTTTAATTCATTCAGAAGCCTACCACCCACACACCAAGTATCACTAACACCTGCCATATGAGCTTCCCTCTTAACCTAATCAATACCCCTGTTTGCAAATACAAAGAACCTAAATACAATTTATTCTTTTTCTCACTCATTTTCTCAATCATTTTTTTCAATGTTAAAGATTTGATCCACACATATCCTCTACCACTCCTAAACGTATCTTGTTCTCTCTTCACCAATCAGTCGTTCAGTCACGTCGACGCCACTCTTCCGTACAAAATAGACCAGCATATATCTTCCTACAACACTCAATAAAAGTTAATATTCCTGCTATAATTTCTTCAGCTTCCCCTTTATCTCCCTTACCCTATATAAGGGTACTATTACGCTCCTCTTCAATCCCTTGGACTATACCCCTCCATAAACGGTTTTATTACACAATACCTCCAAATCCACCATCACCTCTTGCCTCCCGTTCTTGATCACTTTCACCAGTAATTTCATCTATACCTGCAGATTTACCCATTTTTCAACTTTCTCACTTACCCCATGACCTCCTGCTTGCTAATAACCAAATCCCCAAAATACCTATTCCCTTCTTGCACCAGTCAAACCCAACACAACATTCACTATCACGCTCTTCATTACTGCCAATATTATGAAGATTTTCTAAGTGTTCCAACCACACTTTCACCACAGTCATTTAATCAGTTACAAAAGCAACATCTCTATTCATTATTCTCTAAGCAGGTTCCCCTTCATTCTCATTCTTAACCTTTCGCAGCTTATCTTCCAGAACAGCTTCCTATGCCCTTGTAAAGTCCTATTCATCCTCCTTCCAAACTGTTCATTTACCCTTGTTTTCTCCTACGTATCATACTAAAAGGTGCATACGTTTTTCTTATATAATATCGCAAGCTCTTTCTTCTGAAACTTCATCATTTCTTTTAGTACATTCAACCACGCTTCTTTTTTACTTTTAACCGCTTGCTTTACCTCTTCATTCCACCACTCACTGTTAAAATTCTTACTTCCTACCTTAGCATCATCCACAATACTTCTTTTGCATTGCTTACAATTGCTTGCCTTCAAATTTCATCCCAGATTTGTTCACGTTTTCAACTTGTCACATTCAACTGATTTTACTTGCGCGTTTATACATACTTATCCTTATTACCGCCTCTTGTTCACCTTAACTTCTAGTCTTAATTTTACCAGAAGCACTTCCTTTCGTATACACTTCCTCTCCATCCAAGCCCCACTAACTTAATTTTACATAAACATACATAATGATCCCGAAATCCCATTACCTAAGCACCCCTCAACTGATTTAACATACCAACCAGTAGTACTTCGAACAATCTCCTCTCACCAACAACAAATCAATCAATACTTTTCACTTTGATACCATTTCTACCTACACCAACTCCTAGTATACTTATGGATACTCTTGTGTTTAAAGAAAGTATTACTTACACTATCTTATCTTTCTCTCCTTACAGAAATCAATCACCTCCCATTCTCATTTTCTCCTGACACTACCGACCTCAAAACTACCTGTTATACCATCCCCTTTTTATGATCACCTATCCAAACATTCAAGTGTCCCCAAACACTATCAATCTGAAGCTTTACTCACCCCTTCTAAAACATCATTCAGATTTATCAAAAAAATCGTACTCTCTTACACGGTTTTCCCTCAGAAAGACCATAAACGTCATCAACCACATATACCTTGCATTTTCAAAAACTTAAATTTACCAAGTTAGAATTCTAGGGGACTAACACACCACAAAGTCTACCATAAGGCTCTATGCCACAAGTCACTCATCAAAATTGCAACTCGCTTCTCTCAGCCCCTCTCATTCCTTTCCACACCAGAGTACAACACAGCATTTCACACTAACACCAAGACACTCATTTTCAAAAACCGTTTCCTTTCGCATCTTGTTTCAGTCACAGTCTGGAGAAAAATCAATAATTTGGCCCTTTGTCTAAACTAATCCATCCCTCTCTTCTCTCTCTTCTTCTCAACTTTCTCTTCTTCATTCCATGTACCCATACGAATCATACAATTTCGCCGAAATTAGAAGGCCGCTTACCGCTATACGACCATGCTCCAAAGCATGCATAGCATTTCCTAGCAAGAGATTAAGGTGGTAGTGAGGCAGGCCAACCAACTACTGCGATCCTTACTCACATTCTACCGAGCACCGCAGGAACATAGCCGATGTAGGCAATTTCTTTCTCGCCCCACACATAGGGATATGAGTAGTAGGTATGTCTGTAAGGTGTTATCTAGAAGAGGGGTGTGTACTTTAAGTATGTGTATATGATATGTGATAAATGGTGGTCAGTAGAACATTGTCTGAAGGAATAAGTGTGTGAAGAAATATGAACGTCAAAAGCAGAACGAAAACGCAAAATTAAAAATGGGAGGTAATTTCATCGTTATTGCTAACACTGCGACGCTATGTCCAATGTTCGAAACCCGCTGATGGAGCGTGAAATTTTCCTGTGACTATTCATTCTAAAATGGGGGCCCGCGCACAGGCTAAGGCCTTTGAGTAACTCAGCATTATGAGGATGATAAACCGGTGTGCTTTAAAACTACGCTTAAAGTGGTTTTTTGGGGGACGTGGATGGCCTAGTATTAGAGCATCCGGTATTGTTAACACATTGCGACGCGGTGTCCAATGTTCGAATCCCGCGGAAGGGAGAGTAAAATATCCTGTGACTCATTCATATTAATATATATATATATTATACATATAACTATATATATAATATAATACTTATATATATAATGTATATATACTATATATAGTCTAATATATATATCTATATATATACTATTAATTTATAATATATATATAATAGCTATAATATATATATATTAAGTTTATATATATATATATATATATATATATATATATATATAATATAATATATTAGTATATATATATCTATATAATATATATATATATATATATAATAATATATAAGTAATTATATATATATATATCATTAATAATAATATATATATATATATATATATATATATATATATCATTATATATATATATATATATATATATATATATATATAATATATCATATATATATACAAATATAATATATATATATATATATAGAGAAAAAAAAACATATATAATTTATATATATATATTAATATATATATATATATATACTATATATATATGTATATATAATATATATATATAAAAGTAATAAATTTATAACAAAGAATAAATAAAAAATTATATTATATAAACTTAATATTAAATTTATATACACATTTTCATCACAAAATTTCAAACTATTTAACCAATTTTTTGAGTGAGTAAAATGACTGTTTGAAAAAAGCTCACAAGTAATATTTACCTTAATACAGCAATTTACTTTACATAATTTCATGAAGGCATTTCAGCATTATGTTTTATCTGAACTCTACGTGGAATGATGATGACCTAGTCATTCATTAAATTTTAACAAGACTCCCATTTTTTATTTGAATTGATTTAAAATGCATATAGCTGTAGAGTTTAGAATATAAAACAATTTTTATTTACAAAATAAAATTCTTATGGGAAAAAAGATTCATAAAATAACTCTACACTCTGCATCTTGGATACGGGGAAAAGTTGTAAATGGAAATAAAATAGCCATTACCGGGTTCCATTCTCGATTTTATAATTGGTTCTATGTTTGGTTCGATCATATTTTTTCTCTCAATAACTAACTATTTACGAGAATCTTACTAGTTACTGAATACTACACAGTTGAAGACTTTTCTATTATTTTGCGATATATATATCATTGAAGAAGGCCTGATACAGAAAAGCTCCACTAAGGCAGTGAGAAGAGTTCAGGATTGGTATTTATCATTTGGATTAGAAGATTACTAAAGAATATAGTTCTTCGGACGAGGATTAGAAAGTCTTATAGCTATTCAGAAGGAAATATTGCAAGAGATTTGATAGCAACCAGGGAAAGACCTAATAGAACAATTTGAAGGAAAGTTACACAACTTCGAGAGACTTATTGGAACTATTTGAAGGGAAGTTCAGTAACATTGAGAACGATCTTTATCTGGATTAAGGAACTATTATTTATTGGAAAGAGTTTACTTACTAAAAGTAAAGGATCATTGATATATTGAGGAGTCCATCCGCGACTCAGGAATAATTTAAAGATCAGAAGACTTCGTGGATTTCGCTACGCTTCGTATCTGAGAGAGTGGAGATCTACATTGTGAATCATACCCTAGACATTTTATACAGTTTATTCAGTTTTATTTTGCATTGTATAATAAAAGAATTCCGGGAATTGTCACGCTGTTATTGGCAGAATCCCCATCTTGTGACAATAAATTGGGGGCCTGTCCGGGATATTTTCTAAAAGGAAATACTGAGACCAATAAATTGAAGACTCTGTCTGAATTTGCTTCTGAAGAAAAGGAATATATCAGTTTGGTCTATTTGGAAAGAGCTATGACCAGAATATACAGTTCCATTTAAAGTAAAGAACAACTTTTGTGTATAGCAGTTGTCTTAAAGTGTGAAAGCCTCTAATTAAAATTTACCTTTTTAATATGGATTGTGCGGCATTAGCAAAGATCGCCCAAGATCTTGGACTAAAGGGAAAAGAGGCAAGGGAATTTATAAAGGAACAAATAGAGGCTGCTAAAGAAGCAGCAGAGAGACAAAGAGAGGCTGCCAGAGAAGAAAGAGAAGCTCGGCAGAAAAAGACAGAGGGAAGGCCGAAAAGAAAGGCAGCAGGAGGAGATAGCTACCAGACAAGCTAGCTGAAAGAGAGGCTGCCAGGAAGAAAATGAGAAGCGGCAGAAAACAGAGGAAGCCGACAGAGAAGCAGCAGAAAGAGAAAGAGAAAGAGAGAGAGACAAAGAGAAGCGGCAGAAAGACAGAGAAAGAAGCAGCAGAGAGACAAAAAGAGCATGAGCTAGAGCTCAGGAGAATGGAATTGCAAGCAGGCAATAATAATCAACATCAAGCTGCAAACAATAACGACGTTAAGGCAAGAGTTTGTTCGAGCTCCCTCCATTTGCGACAACAGAGACGAAATAGCACTGCTAACCCAGGCTTCGAACGCTTACCCTCGAAAGATTTGCGGGATATACGGATAGGGAATAGGGAAATTGGGGCATCTCACAATTTAGCGCCTTATTAACAGGGAAAGCTTTAGTCGCATATTCACGCATTAAAGAAGATTCGAAAGACTACGACAAATTGAAGAATGCCCTTCTACTGTGCTACAATTTGACGGAAGATGGCTACCGAATAAAATTTAGGAATGCAAAGGCATATAACGATGAAAGACCCATACAATTCATAGACAGATTGAAGAACTACGTCATGAAGTGGACAGAACTGGCGGAGATAAATAAGGATTTTAAAACGATGTCATCAATCTTGGTAATAGCCAGAGCAGTTTCTTTCTTAACAACTTGCCCGAAAGAACGCTTGCAACCTTTTTAACGGAAAGGAAGATTAAAACAAGATATATCATTGCTACAATGAAGCAGAGAACTATCTCTCTGGCCCATAACAAAAATTGGCATCAACGTCTAGTAAGAAGACCCTCCAAGAAGTAGAAGAAGGATGCCACGAGAGTTTTAAACACATCGAAAGACCCAAATACCAGTCCACTTGTTTCAAATGTGGAAAGAAAGGGCACACAGGCATTTGATTGTTAAAAATTACCAGCCCTATAGGAGAGACGACCATACAAGAATAAATACAACAACCCGTTCAACAACAATGGAAAGAGGCACAAACAGCTGCTGCATAGGACAGCTGAAGTTAACAGTTGAGGATAAAGAAAGTCGCCCTCTGAATTACAGTGACTTGCGTGATATTAAGTACCAATAAAGACTCTGACCTTATGAAACACGCTTGACCGATCAACAACGAGATATAGCTTTAGCATGCGGTCATGATATGTACCTGTCGTCAGAGTTGCATGCCTACAGAAAAGTGAATGAAATATAAGACCCAACGTTCGTGATTCAATGATGCTGTCGTCGACGTGAGAGATAATCGGTATGGCGGCGAACGTACTAGAGGGACACAGGCTGCGACTGCCGTCATTGTTAAAAAGAAAATTATTAACTCGGCAGACCAGAGAACAGGGAAGAGAGCAGATCTGTTGATCGCAACAAGATCAGAGAAGACGCACCGTTGGTTAATGATCGGACGTCTCACACACGCTACTATACGGGTCGGTTGAAAGCCATAGCCCTGGATGACCCATATATGACTTGATAATAGGGAATATTCCCGGAGCAAGGAATGCTGAAGATCCTGGTTATAGTGAGATGGTATCACGCGCGAGGGCAACAAATAGTTCTCTGGAGGAAGAAGCTGAAGCTCTTGGTGACATGACGATGCACCACAACAGTCAAACGATAGTGCCGTGCGCGGGTGAATCAACAAACACGCAGTCTGAAGAAACCACACCGCCCGATGATGTATTAGAACATCCCGTCGACCAAATGGATGCATCGCGCGCGAGTAGTTTGCATGATGAAAGAACAATTAAGCCTGAAAGCACTCAACAAGCAAGTAATGACAAAATCACTCATGAAAAGTTCATCGAATTTCAACGAGATGATGAGACTTTGAACAGATGCAGAGCCTTGAGTGAGATGGAAGATAAAGAAGAAAGGCGGTCGTATTACGATGTAAAGAAAGGAATCTTGTACTGGTGTAAACAAGATAAAGAAGGTCCGAGCGAGCAAGTCTTTGTGCCAAAGAAACTAAGAAAGGAAGTAATGATTATGGCACACGATAGTATCATGGGAGGACACCTCGGGATCAAAAAGACGACGGACAAGGTACTCTCAGAGTTCTACTGGCCTGGGATGAACGAGGATGTATCAAGATTCTGTCATTCGTGTGATATATGTCAGAAGACGGTGCCGAAAGGAAAGGTGGTAAAAACGCCATTGACGAAAGTTCCACTTATAGGAACCCCGTTTAAAAGGGTGGCAGTAGATCTCGTAGGTCCGATTGTGCCTTCCTCCCAGGATGGGCATAAGTATATTCTCACCCTTGTTGATTATGCCACGAGGTACCCTGAAGCGGTACCATTAAAGAATATTGATACAGAGACGGTTGCAGAAGCCCTGGTGGACTTGTACTCTAGAATTGGGGTACCAGATGAAATATTGACTGACTTGGGGACACAGTTTGTATCGAGGTGCATGAAGGAGGTGTCCAGGTTATTAAATGTAAAGCAGTTAAGCACGAGTCCATATCATCCAATTTGTAACGGCCTTGTCGAAAAGTTCAACGGAACGATGAAAAGGATGCTGAAAAGACTATGCAGTGAACAACCTAAAAGGTGGAATAAATTTATAAATCCCATAAATCCCTTACTATTCGCCTACCGTGAGGTGCCGCTGGAAAGCACCGGATTCGCGCCTTTCGAATTGTTGCATGGGAAAACCGTGAGAAGATTCATGCAGATAATGAAGGAAATTTGGGTTAACGAGCGGCAGCCGGACGAGGTGACGAATAGCTATCAGTATGTTTTCAAGTTAAGGGAAAAATTGGAGGAGACCTTAAAGATAGCATCGTCTGAATTAGAAAAGGCCCAGAACCGGTACAAACATTACTACAATAAGAGCGCCAAGGAAAGAAGGTTCGAAATAGGTAACTCTGTATTAAATTCCTGCCCAATGAAAGTAATAAGCTTCTGATACAGTTGAAGGGCCCTTATGAAGTCGTCGGTACCATTGGCGAGAATGATTATAGGGTGAAGGTCAATGAGAAAGTCAGGACGTACCATGCAAACCTGTTAAAAATATACAATAAAAGGGACGAAGAAACGCCGGATGTTTTACACGTCGCATGCGTAGGCGTTGTCGATTTTGAAGAATGTGAGAAGGAAGAAATTGATTTAGGAGAGGACGCGATTGTCCTAGGAAGTTGCACGCCTAAGGAAAACGTTGAGGATATCAAAATAGGGCCTGAGTTAGAAGAAGAAAAGAGGTCAGAAATAAAAGAAAATATATATATTAAATGAATTCAAACAGGTATTTACGGACCTACCAGGAAAAATGGATATAGTGCAGCACGAAATTAATTTGACGTCCCAAGTCCCTATTAAGAGCAAGCCGTACTCCATACCGTATGCGCTGAGAGAAACACTCAAAAAAGAGGTCGGTGAGATGCTAAAAATGGGAGTGATTAGGGAGTCTGACTCTCCTTATGCATCACCCATAGTAATGGTTAAGAAAAAAGACGGATCTAATCGCGTATGCGCAGATTACCGAAAGCTAAACCAGGTCACGTTATTCGACCCCGAGCCAATGGCCGTGACAGAAGAGATCTTCGCAAAGTTCGCGAAGGATAAATATTTCTCAAAGATCGAAGCCTCAGTAAAGGATATTTGGCAGATTTCGTAAGAAAAAGAAGTAGTCCCAAGAACTGCTTTTGTTTACGCAATGGCAGTATAATTCCTCAGGATAGCCGTTTAGGACACAGGCGCAATCTGGAGGCGAGTGAAGAAAGAATACTCAGGGGTATGAAGAGTACAGATAAGCTACCTGGACGACAATAAAATCGTCATACAGAATGGGACGACCACGTAAATTGAAATTAGGGATTGTTTGAAAAGGATCTGGCGGACCGTTGGCAGCAACTCACCCTAGACCCGTCAAAGTGCGAGATAGTCGTTAGAGATTTAGAGTTTCTTGGCCAAAAGCTGACCGAAGGGGTCGTCGGTCTACAAGACGATAATGTCAAAAAAAATCACGCAGACGCAGAGAGGTCACGCACAAGAAAAGGGGTCGAGATCAATTCCTGGGACTGACATGGCTTTACAGGAATTTTATACCATTAATCACTATAGCTCGCCAACCCTTAACTGTACCTCAAACGAAACATAAGCAATAAGTAGTAAGCAAATATGCCCAACGAGAAGGCGTTCAGGGACACGAGAAAATATATGTTAGGTCTGCAAGCCCAATACTATTGACTTCCGAACCTCACAAGTCATTTGTGCTCACAAACAATAGATATGGACTATAGGGGCAAGTACACTAGCAGGAGTTCGAGACGGACTGTTTCTATAAGCTATATGCGAGTCAGAACTTTCTACAGGGAGAAGCTTATTTACGTTAGAAAGAGATGGGCTCGGAATAATATTTGGTGAGCGTAAGTTCGATAATTAATCTATAGGGAGGAGTTTGTCCTTACAGACGACCATCAGCCTTCTGACTAGCAAGGCAGAAAACCAAGTATGTCATGCAAAGTGATGAGGTGGGCAATTGTTTCTGCAGAAATATAATTCCATGCATATGGTAATCGAGAGGTTAAAGGCATGCAGAACACCGCGCAGACTATTACGAGGATCGGGCATGAAGGATTAATTGTTTTAGGTGAAAGAAAAGCCTTGTTTTCTTTCCTAACGGGGGCGTGTGTTTATGCTATTAAGGAATATAGAAAAGAAAATCCTGAGCTCCACACGCCATACAGATATAATTTATTATTTATATTTGAAAGGAATGGAAGAAACTTTTATTTAAAAAAGCGATGAATTTAAAATACAATTTTTATTTGAATATGATATAATCGAGATTTTTATTTTAAAATATTTTTAAGAACAATTTTTATTTAGAAAATAAAATTGTCTTATGGGAAAAAAGATTCATAAAATAACTCTACACTTTGCATCTTGGATACGAAGGAAAGTTATAAATGGAAGTAAAAAAGTTATTACCTGGTTCCATTCTCGATTCCATAATTAGTTCTACGTTTGGTTCTACCTTCGGTTCTGCTTTGGTATATGATTATTTATGAGAATCTCATCAGTAACTGAATACTACACAGTTGAAGACTTTTCTATTATTTTGTGATATATATCATTGAAGAAGGCCTGATACAGTAAAGCTCTACTAAGGCAGTGAGAAGAGTTCAGGATTGGTATTTATCATTTGGATTAGAAGATTACTAAAGAATATAGTTCTTCGGACGAGGATTAGAAAGTCTTATAGCTATTCAGAAGGAAATATTGCAAGAGATTTGATAGCAACCAGGGAAAGACCTAATAGAACAATTTGAAGGAAAGTTACACAACTTCGAGAGACTTATTGGAACTATTTGAAGGGAAGTTCAGTAACATTGAGAACGATCTTTATCTAGATTAAGGAACTATTATTTATTGGAAAGAGTTTACTTACTAAAAGTAAAGGATCATTGATATATTGAGGAGTCCATCCGCGACTCAGGAATAATTTAAAGATCAGAAGACTTCGTGGATTTCGCTACGCTTCGTATCTGAGAGAGTGGAGATCTACATTGTGAATCATACCCTAGACATTTTATACAGTTTATTCAGTTTTATTTTGCATTGTATAATAAAAGAATTCCGGGAATTGTCACGCTGTTATTGGCAGAATCCCCATCTTGTAAATATATATATATATATATATATATATATATATATATATATATATATATATATATATATATATATATATATATATATATATATATATATATATGAGAGTATATATATAATTATAGATTATAATAATTACTAGTATTATGTATATATAATATCATAATATTAAATAAAAATTATTAATTATAATAATAATATATAATAATAATAATAATAATAATAATAATAATAATAATAAATTAATATAGAATAATAATAATAATAAGTAATAATAATATAATATATAAATTTATTAACAATAATAATATAATTTAAATAATAATAATAATCAATACATATATATAATAATAATAACAATAATAATAATTAATAATAACTATAGATATAAACTTAAATATATAACTATAGTATAGTAATATATATAGTATAATAATATAGTATATATATATATATATATATATTATATATATTATATTAGTATAAATATATATATATATATACTCACTATTAATTTATATATATATATATATTATATATATATATAAGTTCTATTATAGTATATATATTATTCATTCGCGCGATCAAAATTAAGTATATATATAATGATATTTATATTATATATAATAATATATGATATATTATATATTATTATATATATATATCTTATATATATAGAGTATATATAATATAGTATTAAATATATAGAACTACTATATATTATATTGCTATATAATAATATTATATATTATAATTATATATGATATATAGTATATATATATATATATATAATATATATTATCTTATAAATATTATAATATCTATATATTTATATATATATATTTATATATATATATATAGATAATATATATATAATATATATTATACTATATTATATATATATATATAATATTTATAAGTATATAATAATATATATTATAATATATATATATATATTATAGTTTATATATAGAGATAGATAATATAAAATATATATACATATATATATATATATATATATATAATAGGGTTATATATTAGTATATATATATATATTTATCCATATATATACATATATACTATATATATATATATATATATAATATATATATATATATATATATTATAAAGTTATATATATATATATTATAATAATAATAATATAATAATTATAATATAAATTAGGTAAATAAATATATAAATAAATTATAAATAATAATAATAATAATAATAATAATAATAATAATAATAATAATAATAATAATAATAATAATAATAATAATAATAATAATAATAATAATAATAATGATGACTAATAATAATGACTAATAATAATGACTAATAATAATGACTAATAATAATAATAATATATAATAATAAAGTAATCGAGATAATATGATATATAATATAAAAAAAAAAGAGTAATAATAATTAATAATGAGATATAAGTAATAATATAATAATATGATATAATAATATTAATAATAATAATAATAATAATAATAATAATAATAATAATAATAATAATAATAATAATAATAATAATAATAATAATAATAATAATAACAATAATTTAATAATCAATTAATAATTAATAAAATATATAATAATATATAATATTAAAAATAATAACAATAATAATCTAATAATAATAATAATAATATTAACTCTATTATTATTATTATTATTATTATTATTTTATTTTATTATTATTAATAAAGATATTTCAATTTGTGCATTTAGAAGATTTGTTAATAATTTACTTATATTATTTCATTCTAAATAAAAAGAAAATATTCAGTTTTATTTATTCAAAGCAAAATTTTAATTAATATTATTAACTAATAAATTAATATTGGCGCAAAGAATCATGTTCATTATTTTAAAAGGTATTGAAATATAAATGAATAATAATATAATATTGTTCATATTTTTACCACTTTATTTTAAAGCTAGATTTACTTTCATTAATTTCAAATTACACTATTTTTGATAGAGTTTCAAATTTCACTATTCTTGAGAGATTTTCAAATTTCACTATAGTGGAGTTCTTCGTATAGCGGTGCTATTGAGACTAAAAACTGCGGATTTTATGCTGAGTATTATTGTAGGCTAGAAGAGTAATTAATCCAAAATAACAGTAATAATTACCAGTTTCAGTGTTCTAATTAATGATTATAATTATGATAAATAGATAGTTAAAGTAATTTACGAAAATATATACATTCGTTGTTCCTTTGTCTCTGAAATTAAACTGACAATTAGTTTTTATATATTTAAATATGAAATGAAAATTTTCCTGAATTAAAATATGAATAATAATCGTTATTATGTTTATTTTTAAAACTTCCAATTATTTCGACCTCATTACAATTTTAGATCCGTGTTTAAGTTGAATATATATTTAACACTATTATAACCAAGGCTCGGAACCAGAATCAGAATCCCTGTCCGGAATCAATAAATCAATAGATCCGAGTCTGAATCGTAATGGATTTCGCGTTTGACGATCGCGTCATGAAAAAATATAAGATTTGCAACCCCGATTATATATATATATAGCTATATATATATATATATGTATATAGTCATAACATTATATATATATTATTATATATAGTATATGTATATATATAGTATATTATAATGAGTCATATATATATATATATAGTAATATATATAATAATACTTATAAGTATTTATATACACTAATATATAATATATATATATTATATATATGTATATATATATATATACTATATATAGTATATATTATTTATATACTATCGTATATAAAATATAAATAATATGTATATATATATATATTATATAAGTAATACTATATATATATATATACATATATTATTATATATATTATAATATATAATATATATAATATATGATATATATATATATATATATATATACTTATATATATATATATATAAGTATATATATATATAATCGCATGACCCCTAAGTAGGATTTGAGACCTTGACCTTATAGATGGTTAAAGCCCAAGAGTGTTGATATTGACATCGGTGTGGGTAGATATCCTTATATACAAGAAATCATATAGAATAGGTGCATTTTATAGACCTCCTGGCCAGAGTCAAGAAATAGACGCGGAAATTGTGAAAGAAATTGGACAGCATGCCCAGTAAAGAAAATAGGTATAGTCATAATGGGTGATTTTCAATTTTCCTGCATTTTTTTTTTTGGGATCCCTGTCTATATATGTGACCATAGTAGTTATCTGCATTCATAAAATTGTAATATCTAGATAACTTTTTTTGACCCCAGATGGTCCAGAACCACAAAGATAGCAAGTGCACTAATATAGGATCCTCATATATAACTAACGATGAAGGTATGGTGGATGAAGTTAGAGGTTGAGGAGAATTTAGGACTAAGTGGACCATAATATAATTAGATTTAAATGTTATGTTTTTTAATCTGCCACATTGCAGTTATATAAGGAAAAGATCTAGATTTCCGAAATTGCGATTTTACCAAATTTTTCGAGACATGCTTAGTACAACTGACTGGAATAAAGAGTTTAATGACGCAAAACTGTTTTATCATGTGGGAACATTTTAAGCAATTTTAAATTTTTCAAATTCAGTATGTTTTAAAAATAAACCCATTAGGGTGGCGAAGAGAAAACCTGTTTGGTGAATAGAGAGATAAGAGATAAATTTAATGAAAAGCGTAGATGTTTTAAAATTAAATGTAGTTATAGGGAAGATGATTTAGAAAATTTAATAGGAAAATAGGAAATGAACTTACCAGTCAATAAGAAAGGCAAAGAAGAAGAGGCAGAAGTTTAATTTATCAAGGAATAGTAATAAGGACCTGAAGAAGTTTTTTAGCTTTTAAATTTAAAAGCAAGAATAGGACAATAGGTCCAATTAAAATTGATGAAGATTTAGTTAGTTCAGATAGGAGTTGGTCAAACATGTTCAATGCTTATTTGTGCGTCAGTGTTTACTAAGGATAACAATTAGATAATAGTTGGAGACTAATAGTTCTTGTATGATGTAACAAATAGACTTACCGAATTTGAATTTGAACGTAAAAGATATTAAACGTTTATTAGTCATATTGATAGCAAGTAAATGCTGTGTATAAAGTAGTATATAGTAAAGTATATATGGTAGAATTCCTGAAAGAGGGTAAAGGTACCAGCAGTGCAAAGACACTGGTATTTGATTTTTAAGCGTCTTTAACGGTTTGATGAGGTTCGCAGATGACTGGAACACCAGCATATGTTCGTATATTATATAAGAGGTAGTAAGGAAGGATTTGGGAAATTATAGGCCTTTTAGCTTAATATCTCTGGATTTAAAAATTCTGGAAAAGTTCAGTTAAAAAACCTATTTTTAAACTCGCTTTAACATTTCATGTTTCAATGGTATCTTGAGTATCTAGTGTCTCAGACAAACCTTTTAGAATTTATGGAATACATTACTGACTGCATTGACCGAGGAGATCCAGTTGATATGATATATTTTTAGACTTTAGCAAAGTTTTGATATCAGGTTCCCCACATAAGGCTGATGAAGAAATATTACAATGTGGTAGAGATGGAGTGGTACATGGTTGGATTGAAGAGTGGGTTGCGAAATAGACAAACAGTGTTGTACAACTAAATTGGACAATAAGTCGATCATGGGAAATAGTGAAGAGTGGTGTCCCACAGGGTTCAGTGCTGGGGCCACTTATGTTCCTCATATATTATATATATATAATATATCTTATATAATATATATTATATTATATAAATATATATATATATACTATACTATAATAATATATATATATAATATTATAGTATATAGATATATATTATAGATATAGTATAGTTAATATAAATATATATAGTATATATAGTAATATATATTATATATAAGTATTTAGACCCAGGGACTTAAGTAGCCCAGGCTTTTCTGAAAGTTTTGCAGTATGATAGCCGAAGAGTATGCCACCACAGTTAGGAATAAGTGGAAGAGATGTATAAAGAATTTCAAAATGATCTGATAAAGCTTCTTGGGTGGGCAGCATAAGTGGCAAATGGAATTAAAATCAGTAAAGTAAGTGTAAGGTTTCTTCACTAGGTTACTCAAG
This sequence comes from Trachelipus rathkii, assembly GCA_015478945.1. Taxonomy (NCBI): domain Eukaryota; kingdom Metazoa; phylum Arthropoda; class Malacostraca; order Isopoda; family Trachelipodidae; genus Trachelipus; species Trachelipus rathkii. The sequence goes on from JABUQX010096409.1 coordinate 35,590, forward strand.
ATAAAGTTTCTAAACGGATATGATTGTAGATCTGGCTGAGTCTGTGGACCAAGAAAAAGATTAGGGTGTGATTATAAGGAGTAATTTGAAAGTAGCTAATTAGTGTTGGAAGCTAGAAATAAAAGCTAATAAAAGAATGCTGGGCATAATAAATCCGATGTTTTTATAAGAGCAAGGAGTTTATAAGTAAAAACTTAATTTGCGCCCTCACTCGCTCTCAGGCCTAGTTATAAGAGATTGTGCACAAGTTTTGGGCCCTTATTTAAAGAAAGACTAGATATGCTAGAGAGAGTGCAAATATAATAGAGTAAAGAGCTGATGAGGAGAGGCTGAAAAGAGTTAAGGAATGTTTTCTGAAGGAAAAGGCGAATTTCTTCAGAGGGGACATGAATTATCAAGTCTAACAAAAATATTTACATCTATTGAATAATACAAGACCAATTAAATTTTTTCAGTAGAGCATGGACAGGTGAGCAGGGGGCATAATAAGAAAACTAAGGAAGAAAGCATGCCATCTTGAATATAGAGAAGCATTCATTCATTCAGTAATGGAGTTGTTAAATTTTGGAATGGTCTGCAAGAGGAGGTTGTTGAGTGTGACACGATTTGCCATACATTTAAGAAAGGGTTGATAGGTATATGGAGGATGGATTGGGTATTATATAATATATTTTAGACGAAGCCAAATTGGCTTATATAGGTGGGGAAAGGAATTTGCGCCTAAGCACCGTCAACACGGCCCCGGGGGGGGGGGTGCGTTTTATTAGTTACAGTAGTTATAATAATGGTTAGAGTTGGCGGGTTTTTCTTTCTAGATTTGCGGGGGTCCAGCCACCTGGTTGCAATGGCGTGCATTGACTTTGGCGTGTGGGTATGGGTGGGGTGTTTCTGTAGAAGCATCAATTAAGTATTTTAAAGTATTAAAAAATTTTACATTATATATTATAATATATATATTTATAATATATATATATAATATATATAATATATATATATATATATATATATATATAATAGTATATAATATTATATATATATATATATAATATAGTTCTATTTATTATATATATTTATTATAAAAATATATTATATA
>JABUQX010096410.1:0-5000 GCA_015478945.1 Trachelipus rathkii
TATATATAAGTAATATATATATAATATAGATATTATATATATATACTAGTATAGATAGTATATATATTATATAATATATATAATACTATATTATTATATATATAATATATATATATAATATAGTATATATAAGACCGGGTATATATGAGTATATATATAATATATATATATATAGTATAGTATATATATATATTAATATCATATATATATATATATATATATATATATAATATATACCGGTATATATATATATATATATAAATATATATATATATATATATATATATATATATAATATATATATATATATATATTATATATAATATATTTTTAATATATATTATATATATCTTACATAGTATATATATATATCTAATATATATATATATATATATAATATATATATATATATAATTATATATATATATAATATAGTATAGGATAATATAGTATATAGTAGTATGTATATGATACTAATATAGTATATATAGTATATATATATTATATATATATTATATATATATATAGTTATTATATATATATATATATATATAGTATATATATATAATATTTACATATATCATATATATATATAGTATATATATAATATATATTATAATATATATAATAGTATATATATTATTTATATATATATATATATATATAGTATATAGTAACTTTATATATATAATAAATATATATATATATATTATATATATATATATAATTATTATATATATATATTATATATATATATATATATATATATATATATATATATATATATATATAATCTAACTATAGTTAAAATCATTTTTATTAACGACGTTTCAGCTCTTCATAGAGTCATTGACAGGTCTACAGTAAAATTATAAACAACAATAATCCATATGAGTTTTAGTTATTATCCTTTAAGTTAACAAAGAAAAGGGAAAACATAATATAAATTTCTAATCGGTTAACAGCACATTTTTAATTTGAATTCTTGCTTAACTATTTCAAATACAATGGTTTATCCTGCTGAGCTGATCCATAGATGCATCGGTAATTTTTTCGTTAATTCTACTAACCTAAACAGCAAACACTAAAAGTTAGGTTAGTAGGAAACTATTATACATATTTCTCTATTTCAATTGAAAATTTATGTGTCATTGAGGAAAGAACTGAAACCTACCTTGAAACTTCATTTGACACACATTTAGAATCATTTCATTCTACCTGACCGTCGTGGAATTTCCTCAGTCTTTCCTTTTGTTTTGCTCCGGTCTGGGGGGGTTGGTGTATCAATTGAGGCTTATATATTGGTTCCATCTCTAGACTCCTTCGATCGGAGCTTTTCGAACATCGGGACGTTAATTATCGAACCCTATTCTTTCTCAACATAAAGAAACATTCTTCTATCAGACATCACCATCAGACTTGTCGTTCAACACGTACATTTCAATAATTTATGGTTGTATTGATTGAGGCTTATATATCGGTTCAATCCCTAGGCTCCTGTGATCGGGATAGGTGCTTTTCGAACATAGGGACATTAGTTATCGAACCCCATCATTTCTCAACATAAAGAAATTCTCCGATTAAGCACCACTACTAGATTTGTAGTTCAGAACGTACCTTTCAATAATTTACCATATTATTTCTTATCTTGGAATCTTTTCTTATCAATAAATACTAGCCAGGACTTTAAAAAAATATATGTATTGTAGTAAACAAGATCTATTTAAATCGGTGATTATTATTGAAAATTCATAGTAATATAAATTTACCAACCAACTAAATCTTGCTTGCTCCGATCATCATATCTTATATCCTTTCAATATTTTCTTCAAATGAATTATATAATCTCTCTTTTTCTAAGAAGGCAAAGTCGGGTTCACTCTAAGACAAATATTTTTATTAATTAGATTATTATATTAAGCTATGTCTTTTTTTATTTACAGATTTCAGCCAAGGACAAATATTGTGCCTATGAACCAGGTTGTCTTTTCTCACATTGCTAATTTGGAGTCGTTTAAAGTTTTTGCCTTGTAAATTTGTAATCTCATTTGCTTTTGTAATCTCATTTGTTTTTGTAATCTCATTTGCTACTGTAATCTCATTTGCTTTTGTAATCTCATTTGCTTTTGTAATCTCATTTGATCTTTTATTTCATCTTCAAACTCTACTAATTATTCTAAATTCTTTGAATATATAAACTGCAAAAAAAAGAACTTTCTCTCATATTCACATTTTTTTCTGAAATCATCAAGTTTACTCCAGTCTAGTTCTTAAGCACAACTGGTGAACTAGCCTTCTTAACAGCAGGGTAGAGCTACTAACCCCTTATCAATGATTCACTTTTAGACAAGTCCAATAGGTTTGAAATTCTAAAACTTTTTCCACCTCTGTGCGTTCCTCCAAACTTTTTAACATTTTGTATTCTGCTTCATTTCTTTGAACACTCTAAATGAAATGTTCCGGCTTCAGTGAGGAAATGGTTTTTTGAATTTCTGTGCCGTCAACTAGTCAAACCTTTAGTCTTGCTTTCTTGATTTACCATAATATGATGGCCCCTTGGAGTGTAAAGTCACATGATACAGGTGATTCTCTCTAGTATGAAGGAATACAATCAATACTCAATACTCATAACTGCTGTTATGCCAACTCATATAAATGAGCTATAAGCTCAAACGTTTGATACTAAATCCACTTTACATTATACAATCATAAATCATAACATCACACGATATTAACCATAAAATATTTAAACTCTTTCTCCAGAATACAATATCAAGAACTTTGGTTTAGTGTGATAAATGAAATTTGAGTTGGGGAGGTTTTTATGCTTAGGTAAAGACTTACGCTGAGAAGGTTAAATGCAATTAAAGTTTAGAAAAATTCAATTTAAAAGGGTAAATGTGAAACGGAAAGAAAAGGTTATGATTGAAAAATTAGATTAAATATAGATTAAAAAAATAAAGTAGGAATCAAATTGAGGTTAATTTATTTCGGCTTTTATAAAAATGGAGTCTCTTAAAGTTTTAGAAAAAAGGACCGAAAATATTTTAATTAAATAAATTTAAATATAATATGTTTTATTAAGCAAGAAATAACTTTGAAATTAATTTCAATCTTAAAATAAAATAAATTTTATTGCTTGATAACTTGTTTACAATATGTTTGACTAAGGAATGAAGTTTACTTTGCTTCCACAATTACCTGAAAGACAGAAAATACTACAGTAAAATTAATTTTTAAAGAACTGAAATGTGAGCTAAAATTATTCACATTTTAAGATTAAAAAAATTTTCATAATATATTATAAGTCTAAATAATATATAATGTATTTGATATTATAAAAGAGTTCACAACGAAATTAATTGAAATAAAAAAAATAAATCGTTTTTTCTTTTATTTTAATTGTTACTGAAGGGAGCTGTTGAAAAATTCGCAAGATTACAATTTTTTTCCTAATGTTATATAATGTAAAAAAAATTAGGAAACAAAATAAAATAAAATAATTAAATGAAAACTAAATAAAATAATCAATATAAAAATATAAAGTAATATATGCCTATGATATTATTTATCATATTTAGCAGAATTTATAAAATAACGAGTTAATACAATACAGAATAAATTTATAAAGTAATTCAAATTAAATACTTTAAAGAATATTAAAAAAAATATATAGTTTAATTTAAAGAAATAATATAATATAATATAATATAATAATAATATAATATAATATAAATAATATATATTAATATAAATAATATAATTAATATAATATAAATATCAATATATATACTATAATATTAAAATAAAATAAAATCAATATCAATAAGCTTATATATAGTCATAATAACATGAATTCATTTTTCCCATTACTCACGTGCGCAGTTTTCAGTGTTGAATTCAAACGTTGGGCAACTTAAATCATATGTTATTCTAATAATTAATTATATAATATATAATATATATATATAATATTAAAGTATAAATCTAATATATTATATAAAATTGTATATTTAGAAATATATAATATATAATATTAATATATAAATATATATATAGATATATAATATAATAAAAAATAGTTAATATAATTTAATCAATACATACAATACACTTACAATACATACATACAATACAATACATACCAATACAATACAATACAATACAATACAAATACAATACAATACAATATAGTAGAAAATATCAAAATGGGGATAATAATAATTTTAAGAAATAACAATATAATATAAATAAAATTATAAGTAAATTATAATAAAAAGGGGAAAGTATCGAAAAGTCTTTAATTACCTTTTCTAGATAACAAAAGCACAAAATTTTGGTCTTGTCGATAATTGATAATTTGGAAATGGGGGACTTCATAAGAGTTAGTATGGTATATATTAGAAGAAAAAGAGTCAATTAAAACTTGATGTAATTTCAATTATAAAGGAGAAGATGAAATATATAATAAACTGTATAATTAATAAATAAAAAAGATTAATATAGAATAAGGAAATAAAAAATGTAAGTTAAATAAATATCTTATAAATAAATAAATTAGTAAATAAATTTATTAATAAACAAATTAATAAAGTAAAAATAAATTTAAACCAATAAATAGTTAATTGAAATATATGAATCTAAATTATCTTAAGTTAATTTAGTTTAGTTTGTCGAAAATAGGAAACAGGATCTTATTTCATACTAAAAAATACGGCCAATGGGGAAAGAATATTTTAAAAAAAAATAGATGAAATATAAATATCAATAACCTATATAATATATATATATAACAACTAAATATAATATATAAAATGTATATATTTATATATATATTATATATATACTTATATATATATAATAACTATATATATATATATAGTATATATATTATATATAATTATATATAATATATATATATATATATATTATAATGATTATGATATAGATATATATATATATATTTAATAATTAATATATATAATATATATTATATCATA
>JABUQX010096410.1:7500-10000 GCA_015478945.1 Trachelipus rathkii
ATTATAATTATATATATATATACTATCATATATATATATATTTTATAATATTATGCTATATATATATATAATATATATATATATATTATAATATGACATATTCTAATACTCATATATATAATATATATATATATATCATATATATTATTTATATATCTATATTATATATATAAATATAGTATGTATATATATATTATTATATATATATATATATATTATATATATATGATATATAATTATATATATATCATATTATATATTATATATATATATAATATATATATACTATATAATATATATATATATACTTATATATATATATATATATATATATATATATATAATATTATATATATATTTGATATATATATAATTATTATTGAATATATATACATATATAATATATATATCTAATATACTATATATATATATACAAGTATATATATATATATATATTATATATATAATATATATATATATATATATATATTATAATATAATATATATATATATTTGAAAAAAAGGATCAATAATTCTTTATTTATTATAAAAAGAAGTTTAGTAATTTTTGTTATCTAAAAAGAAATGCAATTTAAAGAACATGAAAATGAACAATGACAACTTCAAGTGTAAAGGGGAAAATAAATTAAACTAAAATAAAAAGAAAACTATTAAACTAATCTTTTAAAGAAATTGTAATAATTTTAATTTCAAAATGATAGTACTTTAAATTACCTTTTGAACTCTATGATATATATATATATATCTATATTTGAATATATATATATATATATATATTATATCTATATAATAATATAATAATAGTATATATATAGTAATATATATATACTATATATATATATATATTTTATATATATATATAGCTATATATATATATATATATATAGTATAGTGATATTAATACTATAGTTATATATACTTATACTATATATATTATATAACTTTAATATATATATATATATATAATATTATATATAAATATATATAATAAGATACATTATTACTGTAATATATATATATATATATATATATACTATATGATATATACTATATATATATATATATATATTATTATATATAGTACTATATATATATATATATATATATCAGAGGTGGGCACTTCGGCTCTTTAGTCCGCTAGTCCGCTAGTCCGCTCCGAGCGAGCGGACTACCAGAATAGGTGCGGACTAGCGAAGGTGCGGAGTCGTCAGGAAATTAGCGGACTTGCACGTGCGGATCAAAAAATGTTTCCGCTCTTTTGGTCCCGCACCTTTTTAAAAAATGAAAGTATATTTTTTCTTTTTAAGAATTCTTATTGGTTTAATAAAGAAATATAATTTTTATTTAAGTTTATAACTAATTATATTTTGGTACCGTTAATTGTTTTTTAAATTTAATTAAACTTCCAAAACCAATCTCAACTTCCTTTATAGGTACCATATATAATAAATAACATTTAAATTGATTTTATAGAATGAATGGCTATTACCCTCATTATTACATTTATTAATATATATTTTATTGCTATAACTAACTAAGGCAATATCTAAGATCGATTTCTGTTAAGCCCAAATATATATTATTATATATAGATATATATATTATATATATATTATATAGTATATATATTATATAAGCTATTATATAGTATATATATACTATATATATTTGGGTTTTTACACAGAATTGATTAATATATATATATCATATAATATATATATAATATATAATATATTATCTATATATATATATACTATATATATACTATATATATATACTTATTAATTATATTATATAACTTAATAGTATATATAGTATATAGTATATATATATGAGTGCTACCGAAGCTGATACGTAGCATTAGCATCAACTCTGCAGGCGTCGACTGCCTGTCATGGATCTCTACTAAAATTCTTGAACGGAAATAGCCTTCTTAGTGGGGTGGACAGGGCGTGGTCAAGAAAAATTTCAGAAGAGCGACATGACTTTGTAGGTGAGGACCTAAAATTTAGCAATGGGGACTGCTTTAAGCGAACTTAACACCAGCACTCCGATCTCACCAAGGGACATCTTTCCCTTTCAGCATAGGCAGAATTTGTTGACTTGTTCACTATGAAATTAATTCATCTCCGCCCTAGTGTCTGCTGCTTAGACGCGAATATTTTAGCTTTACGGTGGATATTTGAGCTGCAAAGAGGTCAGCCTTAACTGCTTTTTAATTTTTGAGCAGCTATCTTTTTGAAAGGTAATAGGGATCTCTTGTCCTTTGAAGAAGACATTGAGGAGGATGAGGAAAATCTTGAGATTTTGTAAATATCGTCAATTTTTCATATTAAATATTATAAATAAATTTTTGTAAGGATATATAATATATATATATATATATATATTATAGTAATATATATCTATATTATATATTATAATATATATATATATATATATACTATATATTATATAAGTTATATATATATGTAGTATA
>JABUQX010096410.1:15000-23758 GCA_015478945.1 Trachelipus rathkii
AATCATTCATCCACAAGGAGGAACCATGCTGAGAAGTCGACTAATCCAGGCGGTAGAGAAACAATCTGCGAAGGCGATTACCAGCCGGGTGTTGAAACTCTTCGAAAGATTATGACTTGGATTTGACTCTCTTTGTGCAGTAATGAAGAAAGATTAAATCTACCAAGATAAATACAAGCTTGAAATGGAGAGACTCCAGGTGACAGGTATATAATCAATTTTAAAAAGACAGACATACACTTGCTTATGAGGATGGAGAATTCAACAGAGTTTAAGCACTCGCTTTTCTCTTTCTATAGAAAACCAATAATAAATAATAGCAAGGTATGTATTCCTTCCATTTGATGGTTACGCTACTACTTTAAATATTATAATCTCGTAATGGTGAATCGCCACTTCTTCAGTTATCCATTCTAATCAGTTGGCAAATGGTGGTGGGTGCTACGTGTTGAGATGTCATACATCACATGGATTGAAACTTTCCTCATATTTGAAATGAGCGAAGAGACAAAATGGAAAGTTCATCTGAAAAATAGAAATCGATGTATTCTTCCGTAGAGAGAGTAGTTAGTTATCATAGTGTCGACGGAACTAGTCACTTTAAACTCAGAGGTAGACTTGCGTATGTAACTGAATGCTAATGTCCTGCTCCACCGATTGTGTTGTGTTACTTAAAATTTCTCTTATCCAAATATCTTTGAAATTCGTACAAGGTACAAGTATCGGAGGAAATATCCATGTCAAACAGAAGCTAGGGTATGCCGGATAAACTGCATGACTTGTTTCAAGTCTTCATTAGTCTGCAATTTGCTGATATTTTCTCTTTTTCATAGGATCAGAGATACAAAAGCAACCTATTTTTGTCCTTTTTCCTTTCTAGGGAGACCAGGTTTGTAGAAGTAGTTCGTCTGCATTCTCTTCTTGAATCCTCCTACCTCTGTAACGAACCTCTTCTAGTAGTTCTTAGAACTTCTAAGGCATCTTCTTGTAAGGGTGTTTTCATCAGAAGGTATCTTCTTGAAGGGTTGTCTTCAAGTCCTGAAAGAAGGGACTTCTGCTTGAAGAGAGGTGATGTTCAACTTTTTGGTTCCCCAATATAAAGCGAGGCTTGTAGTTATCTCTTCTTCTTTTCTTCTGCTTGCTTTTCCGTTTCCAGGGTAGTAGTTAATGTACTCTTGAAGACTTTCTCTTGTAGTAGATATTAAAACTTATTTTTGGTTTGAATTTTTACTGAATATTTATTATAATAATCAAATTCGAACTTTATTCAAGAAATTGGTTACAGTGCTTACGATAATAAAAAAAATTCATATAAAAGTGTTATATACTACAACGTTGTTGCTTTAAGGTCGACGCGGGTAATTCTGCCAATGAAATCGACTTTTGGAGAGAAGAAAATCACATTTTAGCAAGAAATCATTTTGGACAAAAAAAATCTAAAATAATATACCAAATAATTAAAAAACACAACTTTATTATTCCAATTATAAACAGCCACTATGTTTAATCAATATCAAAATAAGTATATTTTAGCACATATTAAAGCTATACATGTAATGTCAAATATAAGTAGGAAAAAGTATTTTTAGGTATACATATCTGTTTCTTCAATCATTATATTATATATATTATATATATATATAATCTATATATATATTATAGATATTATATATATATTATATATATAGTAAATAATATATTTACTATTCATTTAATATTATAGCCTGTATATATATATGTCTATATATAATTATAATATATATATATTATATATTATTTATATATATATATGTATATAGATATATATATATATATATATAATTATATATATAATATTATAATATATATATTAATAATCTGAATAAATAAATATAATATATATATATATATATATAGTATATATATAGTAGATATATTATATTATAATCTATATTTTTAATAGTATAAATTATATATAGATATGTATGTATATTATATAGTATATATATATATATGATTAGTAATATATCATAATATATATATGTAATATATAAGTATATATATTTATTATATATAAGTATTAAAATATATATAGATATATATATCATATATATATAGTATTAAGATATATATCATATATATATATATATAATCTAATAATATTATATACATATATATCTTATATTTATTATTCATTTATATATAATTATATAAAAATATATATATAATATAGTATATTATATTTTTATAATATATATTATATATATATAAAATATAATATATATATCTATATCATATATATATGATAATTGATATTTAATTATATATATTATATATATTATTATATTATATATTTATATATATATATATATATATATTATATATATATTATATATAAAATATAATATATATATATACTATATATATATATTAATATATATATATATATATATAGTATATATAATCTATATTTCATTTATATAGTATATATTATATTAATATATATATATATATATATACATATAATATTAATATAATATAATAATTATTAATATCGATATATATATATATATATATAATATATAATAATAATTATTATATAATATATATTAATACTATAATAATATATAATACTTGTATATATATATATAATTATATAAATATTTATATATATTATTATATTATATATATATAACTATAATATATAAATATATATATTTTATCTATATATATCAAATTCATATATATATATATATATATAATTAGATTTATTCGTGCACTTAAGGGAGACTTCATCCTCCAAAATATTTTATCTTAGATACTTCTAAAAGGAAAATGTTTTTTTGATAAACAACTGATTTATCTTTAATTTTGGCGGCGAAAAAAGAAAAAAACATGTTGTTTTTCTTTTGTGGTGCAAATAGGGGAAATTTTTTTTTTTCCGGGCTTTCCCACGAATAATGGCTAACAAATCTTAATAATTCAAGATTATTTCAATCTTTTTACAACTGAAATACTCCTATTTTGTGCAGTAATAAATTTCATTTAGAATTTTTATATTTTAAAGTTTATTTTCTAAAGGTTTTAATGATTAGAAAATGTCAAAGTCACTTTGCAAAAATTTTTGAGGTATCACAACTAAATCACCGTACGTACATAACGGATGCTAGAATTATGAAAGATGAAGATACCATAAGCGACGGTGTTTCAGATTTTTCCCAATATTTTATAAGAAAAAAAAACTGTTCATTTTTTTAGTCCGAATTTTTTGTTTGTGACTAATGTGTAGATAATAAAATGAAGTGCTGATGAAAAAGCAAAATAACATTGGATATATTTCTTTTTTTTGCAGACGGGCATAAAACATGATTTTATTCCTAATTTATTTATATTCTTAGTAATATATAATTAGTTCATTTTACGATTTTAAATATAGTCTAATAGCTGTATAAGATATTCTCTCATATATAGGCTTATATATAATAGATATATAATATTATATATTATAGTATTATAATATATAATATATATGATATATACTTATATTAGATATAATAATATATACATATATTATATAATAATATATATATATATTATATTATATATATGTTATAATATTATATATATATATAATGTACTATAATAATATTAATATTATATCATATATATAATATCATATATACTATATATATATATATAATATAATATATATATATATTATATATACTATATATATAAAATAAATATTCATATAGCTATATATATATATCTATATAGAGATAAATATTATATATAAATAACTAACACTAATATATATATTATAGGGGTTCCGAGCACCCTCCATTGGTTACAAAGTTCACTTAACCGATGTTCAAGCCAGTGATATCGATAGCAGGCGGAGCAATTAGAAAACTGTTCGATCTGCTTCTTTTCGGGTAGGTGGGATCGGACTAGTGGTAGGAGCCACTGCACATTGATTAACGGCGACGCTCGTTGTCGTGATGGTTCGAGTCCCTGGCGCGAGTGAAATTTTTATTCTCTCTATATTTGCAAATTCGTTACACAACAAGGCCATGTTTTGCCAATTCGGGCGTTTGCCTTTACCTGTGGTTGGCCTTCCCTGTAACCCAAGAGCACCACAGCGAAGGCCATGTGCCCCAGCAGGTGTTCCAACCACTCTCCTGTCGATCTTATAGTAGTACCCGAGTTTCAAATTGCAGGTGGTATGGAGCGAGAAGATTAGAAAACGCTTTCCCGGAAATGCCTTCATTTTTTCTGGAAGGTGGATTCGACGATCGTGGTGAAGGATTCCTGGACATGTCTAACCGGCGACGCTGTTGTCGATGTGTCGATCCTGATGCGAGTGAAATTTTTCTTTGTCTTATTTTTTCAAATTTGTTGCAACAGCATGTTGTGCCGATTTTCGGCGTTCTGTGACTCTTGATTGGTTGCTCTGTGTTATCTCTTCAAGGAATTACCCGAATGCAAGCAATGCTCAATGTAAGCCCCAGCAGGTGTTTCAACCCCCTCTGTCCCATTTAAAATAAGTGACCGATTTTAAACAGTGATTCGGAAGCAATATATAAGAAAATTGTTCCGACATGTGCCATCTTTTTCTGGGAAAGCGGATCGACTAATGGTATAGCCTCCTGTTCATTGTCTAAACGGCGAACCGCTGTTTTGTCGGTGGTTCGATCCTGGGGCGAGTGATTTATATTCGTCTTATTGTTACAAATGTCGCAACAAGCATTTTGTGTGCATTTCGGCGTTCCTTTGACCTTTGGGTTGGTTCTCCTGTCCCAGGGAGCACTCGCAAGACATGAATGCCATGTATGCCACAGCAGCCGTTGGTTCCAACCACCCTTCCTGCGATTAGAATAAGTACCGAGTTTGCGAAAGATGTGACATCGAGCAGTAAATAGAAAAACGTTTCCGAATGATTGCCTCTTTCGGAAAAGCGTGCGAATCGGACTATGGTAGACGGCTTCCGTACAATTGTCTAACGGCAGTGACATCGTTTGTCGATGCTCAGTCGCTGGACGGCGGATGTTGAATTTTTCTTCGTCTTATTCATTGCAGAAGATTTGTCGCAACCAGCATGTTGTGCCCATTTTCGGCTATCTTGACTTTGTTCTGGATGCTCTGTAACCCATGAGCATATAAGAAGAATCCCATGTAGCCTCAGCAGGTGTTTCCCCCCCCTCTTAGTCCGATAAAATAAGACTCAAGTTTCAATGCAGTGGACTATCTGAAGCAAGATTAGAATACTGTTCTACTTATCCTTTTTTCTGGCGAAAGGTGCGAACGCGGACTAGTGGTAGAGTTTTTCTTGTACAGTTGTCTAACCGGCGATTGATGGTGTCGATGGTTGAATGCCTGGCGCGAGTGAACTTTTTCTTCGTCTTATTATTGCAAATTTGTCGAACAAGCATGTTGTGAACATGTCGGCGTGGCTTGACTTTGGTTGGATACTCGTGTAACCCAGGAACACCCAAGCGAATGCCAGGTAGCCCCAGCAGGTGTTCAACCACCCTCCTGTCGATTTGAACAAGTACCAAATTTCCAACCGGAGTTCAAAGCGGTGATACCATTGAATCATAAATTTCTAAATCTGTTCCGGAATGCCTTCTTTTCTGGGAAAGCGGATTTTGAAGTAAATATTAAATTTTCATTTTTTTATAAAAAAATTTTATAAAAGAAAATAAACTTAAATCTATATAAAACTATTTCTAAACTGTTAACTTTCGTAAGAAGACACCTCATTATTTCTTTTCAAGCCATTAATAAAAGTCCTGAGTAGCATTTGGAAATTGTGGTAGTTCCACGTGAATGGCTTGAAGGTGGACGTATGTAGTTCACTAGGACGGCGTATGATATTATGCTATTTAAAAAAAATTTCCGCCTTCCGCCTCTCCCTGAAGCATGTTCTATTTCATCGACTAGCATAATTATACATATATATATATACTATATATTATATAATATATATAGTATATAATTATATTATATAATGTATATATATATAGTAATATATTTATTGAAGTGTTTACAAATAGAATATATTCCAGCACCACGTAAATAATTTCTTTTATTACATGACTTCGGCTCCGGCCTAAGGTCGTTCTACATTTAAAATTGATGTGCGTACTTCGTTTGGTAATATGATTTGCACCTAAAATATTTCTGAAAAATATTTTAATCCTAAGACTGCTAACTCCCGCTCAAGGTATGATAAGCAGCTTCCGACTGTAGATTTGATTTCCTGTTAAATTCCAATTTCAACTTAAATTTATGCGAATTGAATTTTGTCAAATTTGACTCTAATCTAGAAGAGAGGAATTTGCGAGAGTTTTCATAACTCGGCCTCCCGCCTCCGACTATCCGGAGTCCCGGATCCGACTTGACAATCCTTCATCACGTGATTTTGATTACAGTATAAACAATATATGTTTCTCTCTAAAATTTCTAGAAAGCTGAAAGAAGAAAATTCATACAGGATTCGGCCCCTCCGGCTCCCGGCTGCCGGCTTCCGACTGTCTGGCTCTACGGCTCGTTTGGCTCCCGACCAAGGATTCTGACTTTATTTGTGAAATTAACGTTCAGCACGTCTTCTGGCAGTAAAAGTTTAACCTGAAACTTTGTTGAATAATTTTATACATAGGATCCGGTTCCGCGCTCAGGCTATCCAGATCTGGCTCCCGGATCCAACTATGGTTCGAAGAGAAATTTCTCTTGTTGACAATGATATTTTAACTCTAAATTCATTTCTTGAATAATCAAAATTTTTCCCATACCTAGGACTTCCGGTTCAGGCTCCGAGCCCGACATCGGTGTTGCGGCCTTCCGGATGCCGAACTGTTAAGGTTTCTGCACTGATTTGAAAATGTTAAACACGTTGAGTGCGATGCATTTCGTATTTTTTTCTCCCTGGTCTACTAAAATTTTTTAGCCTAAAGAAAATATTTTTTCGACCAAAAAAATTATTCCAGGGATCCGGCTGTAAGGAATCCGGGGCTTCTAAGATCGCGAACTTATCGGCTCCGGAATCCGATTTAGATTTTCCTCTCTCGACGATATTTCTACAAAGTTGTTCAGCTACGGTCTTGCTGGCACAATTAAATTCTTTTCAGCACCTCAAAAATATTTCCCCGAAGAAAAACACTCCTAAGCAGGCTGATCACGCCGGATCCGCGCTCCCAGATACGTGGCTCGCGGATAATCGACTCTTGGCTCCGGATCAGACTGAATGTTCTACACTATTGGCAAGAATTGGTTCATCAGTGTCTCTGTGAGAATTAAATTTTTTTGACCTAGAAGTATATTCTGAAGAAAATTCTATTACCGCAGGAATCCGATTCCGGATCCGGCTCTTAATTCTCCAGCTTTAGGCTTCCGTTTTGGCTCCGTGGAAGATCCCAGACTGAAGTTTTCCTGCGACTGATTTGATAAAGAGTTGCGGTCGGTTTGCAAACTCCTTCGTGCACAGATGATTTTTCACCTAAATAAAATTAGAGTTAGTTGAAGCCAGATATGTAAGACTGTCTAGAAAAATTATATAACTTGCAACATGCCATTTCGCGATTTCAAAATCCAATGAAAATTTGGTCTCAACTCAAGCGAAATATTGTGCCTTTGACAGTAAGCATGACTTATATTGAGTAGGGGGAGATCGGATGATAAGGATTAAGAAGTTAATCCCCTAGCGTGGAGCGTCGGAAACCGGAAGCGGATTTATTGCGATGGATGGAGAGGTCAATATAAAAATCTATTAATAATAAATAAAAATACTTATTTCATAGAACTTGTCAAGAAAATTATAAATAAATATAATTAAGTAAAATGAACTTGCAGAAAGAGTAAATATTTTCGAGCTTCTTTGTTATCCATAGAAATAGGAAAGCTTTACTAAGAAAAATAAAATGAAAGAAAATATATTTTTTTATAAATATACAAAATAATATAAAATATAATATAGAATTCATAAAAATTTGACTGATTTTAATTTAAAATCCGTGATAACATAAATTTACAGGAATATTATCAGAAATGTGTTTAAATAAAGTAATACTTACACGATATGACAATTCTCAAGTATTTGGGAATAATTATCTAGATTAAGAAAGTCGAAAAATTTAGGCTGAGAGCTTTTTGACGGGGATTGTTGGTTTTCGAATTTGACATTTCATAGTCATTCTAAATTGACCAGTTTCTAATAATGATAGTATACATATATATAGTATATTATATATAATATATTATATAGTATAATAATATATATATATATAAAATATATAATAATAATATAATAATATATTAATGATTCGCGAATCGTATATATATATATAATCATGTATATATTATATTATATACTATATATATTATATATAATATATCAAATGATAATAGTATATTATAAATATAGTATATATATATATGTATACTGATATATATATTATATCTTTATATATATAATTATTGTTAAATATATATAATATTAGTATATATATATATATATTATATATATGATGAATAATATATATTTATATATATATATACTTATATATATTATAATGATAAATATTATAATAATATATATATAAATTATATAAATATAAATAATGATTATTATATATAATATAAATAGTATCATTATATAATATATATCTATATTATTTTTTTTAATGTAATATCAGTATATAAGTATATAATATTTATATAGTTAATATATTTATATATATAAAATATATATATAGATATATATGTTGTCATATATTATATA
>JABUQX010096411.1:0-20000 GCA_015478945.1 Trachelipus rathkii
TCTCCTACATATAATTATTCTAGGATACGTTATACAATACTGAATAATTTCTTATATAAATCTTTATTACTTTTCAAGCATATTATATACTACCTAAAAATTTGAGATTCAAATTTAATTTCAAAAATTATATAATTATATTTATTTACTCACTAGAGCGAAAAGGTCATAAGAGCTAGATAATAAAATATAAATGAGTAGTATGAGATATATAATATATATATATATTATAATATATTAATATATATATATTATATATATATAATATAATATAATATATATTTATATATATGGTAGGCGTATATATTTAAGATAATTATATGGGAAATATTAGTTCAGTGAACATTTTACCTACCATATATATATTATTATATATATAATATATAATATATAAATAAATATTGGACAACTCAATATTATATCATAATCTTATAAGAAAGGAATATTGAGATTAGGTATATATATAGGATATGGTTATTGGTAAGAAAATCATATAAAGCCATGTATATATATATTTGAACTAAAGTCAAATTGCCAGAGTCAAAGTTGCTATTATTATTAGATTTAAACTGCATGTTATGACTGAAACTTATTAAATATTGTGATTAGAATCTATTTTTTATATTGGTTTTATTTGGGTGTTTGTTTATAGGCTGGTTTCATTAGATCTTTCAGACAACACAATAGGAAAAATCGATATCGTCTCTGTGGGATACTAAAATATGTTTCAACGTATTACCAAGATTGGGTTACGACTAAGTGCAATCATTTTTATCCAATACCCCACTAAAGCATCACAGAAAGTTTTTGTGGCTGTGACAATAATTCGTTTATATACTTTATGTGAATATAGATACTAAGTAGCCAAAATTATGACAGATACATCAGAATTCAATCAATTAGCTCATAGGTAATGAACTGTATTTTTATTAATAAATTTTATTAAATATAGCTTCAAACAACTACAAATGAAAACATGGTTAAAGTAAGACTAACCTTATATAGTTTATTGTAAAAATAACGTTACATTTCAGACTAAGAAATATCAAGATCTCTCTCAATCAGAGTTTTTCAGAAACATTAGTTAGAGGCCACAAATATTTTTTACTTTGGAGAGCCCAATACTGGTATAATTAACGATAACATAGGAATTGGAGATATACATATGCGCTATAATATACAAATAATATTAACGATTAGAGTAATAAGCCCCATGTAGAAAAATATAAATAATATATATTGATGATGGGTAATGTAATAAGGATCTCAAAAAGCTTTTAGAGTAATTGCAAAATCAGCCTTCAACTATATTCTTAGTAAGATATCTGCAAAACATATATATAGTATAAGTCAAAGGATATAATTTTGTAAAATTTAACCACAGTAATTATCTGCTCTCTAGACAATCACCTATAGTATAACTGGGAAGCTTTTTTTCAATTATATGCAATCCAGAAAAAAAAATAAAGTGTTATTCTATAGATTAATAATAAATGTATATCATCATTTAGGACCCTACCCTCAAGGTTTTGCTTAAATATTGAGTTTAATCTAAAACCTCTTAATAGAATTATATGTTATCCAACCTGGGCTACAACAAAAAAGAGCGAGTTGCCAAGCAATAAGAAAAGAATTTCATATAAACTATTCCGAAACAATTTATAACCTGCAGATTAGACAATCTGGGACGAAAAAATATAATATTGATTTGTTTGTGATATTTTTATTGCAAGATCACAGCAAAAACCACACTCGACTCTACGCGATACTTTATTGTTTGAAGTTTTCCATGAAAATGGCGCACAGTTTTACCATATTTTGGGAGGTATAATCAGTCTTATAGCCTTCTTCAAATATTTATTAGTGTATTAAGAAGGAGATGTACATACAATATGAACTCATAGACTCTCTCCTCTTCCCTTCTTTTCTAAGCACCAGAGAGTCACTAGCATATTCAAATTACCCCAGTGTCGCCCCTGATATCTTTCCTCCATCACTTTTTCTTAGTCTAATCTATCCCTGCATGGTTACACTGCCTTCACCTCTTCGTTCCTCAGTGTAATCTCTGCAAGTTGTCTGGAAATGTTAGGTCATAGAATGGGAACTAAGACAGTGCATTTTTTATGTGACATGTTGTGCGCTTACATTCCTGCCTTTGCAATTTCATTCGTTCT
Organism: Trachelipus rathkii; assembly: GCA_015478945.1. Taxonomy (NCBI): domain Eukaryota; kingdom Metazoa; phylum Arthropoda; class Malacostraca; order Isopoda; family Trachelipodidae; genus Trachelipus; species Trachelipus rathkii. The sequence goes on from JABUQX010096411.1 coordinate 2,175, forward strand.
CCTGTCACGCAGTTTGTCTAACTCATCTCTCATGTTTCTTTCTTCGTAAATCTGTACTTTAGACTCGTACTTTTCCGTCCCTCAAGAAATTACTTCTTGCCATCGACATCTTGCAAAAGATGACTCACCCAAGCTCCCTTCTCTTTCTGCTTGTCTCACTTCTCCATAACACTCGTGAAGTGCAAGTACCTCTCTGCAAAATCAGTTCTCTCTACTTTCTCGTGCGACCGTCCGATACGTATTCTCTGCTTCTCTCCTGTTTATACCTTCTCTCTATACTGGGTCAACTTATAGTTTTTAGGAAATGCATAATTTATTTGGGTAAACTAAGATTAAACATTTGGCCATCTTTGTTTAGTGCTCGAACGAAATTCGAATTTCTTCATAATTCCAAGCTTTATATGTAGAGGTTAAAGTAAATAACATTTTTAGGATCGATTAGAGGGTAAAACAAAACATTTAGATGATGAACTTCTGGTATTCAAGTTATCATTTCTGATTTGGGGCATTGGCGTCGTGTCCCTTACTGTGCTCAGACTGTCCGCAATACTAATACAGAATAACATGGATATTTTAATGAACCCCGCTATGTTGACATAACCAGCAACACAAATTAGTAATTATGATAGTTAACCTAATAAAAAGAGAACATGGAGTAAATTAATGTTACTTTGTATTGAAACATAAATAAGATCCTTCTTTCTTCTCATAAATTATATATAAGTTGAATTACAATTATTCTGAAAGTATAATTAGATATAATTACCATATTATTTATTATATATAACTTACCTTCATGTCCCACAACTAAATCTTCCAATTGTTGTGTTATTTATCATTATATAAGTTTTTATAAACCTGAGAATTAATAATTGACTTTTCGGTTGTCCGTATTAGTTTCAGTAAAGCATCACTGAAAATACCAGACAGGAATAGATGCCTTCTTTGATTATTAACCTAATTATGTTAAGAAGTACTTTATATAGCTTATTATTTATAAATACTATTTATGGGTGATAACTGTCTGAATGAATCAGTCGCATATTACTACAGAAATACATATATAACTTCTCATCTCAAATTAGTCAATTATTTCTTCACCCTCAGTAAGTTTGTGTGACTCATTTGAGTCAGATTGAGAAAAATCTGAGATTATTGGATATAACTAAGCTAGTGAAATTATATTTTATCGAAAGACTCCCTTTCATGATGGCGGTACCAATAAACAATTGTTTTGTCTTGAATAATCTAATAACAAATTATTGTTGTTCTAGCATAAGATTAGCCATGACCACATAGCATAATTGAGCTAATTTATTCTTTGGACTATCCCAAATCCCTAGATCAATTTGAGAGTTTAAGTTCTATAGATTTAGCATAAAATTAGCTTAGATCTTCCTTTCTCCGTATTATTCGCGATACTGGAGAGTTTATGTTGTGTTTCTTCTATGTCTAGAGTATACTAGGTCGTAACGCTATGTTCCAGTCATAAACATCTCCTCTGACTGGCGACATGTCTTCAATTAGGGGATTTAATTGCTTCAATCACTAAACTTACAATGCAGGTCTTTGCGTCGATAGAATGAGTAATTTTTACATTTTGGCATGTCCATGTTGGTCATATAAGGGGAATTTCTCGGGCGCTATTTAAGAGAGATGGCCAATGCTCACGCCAGTGCTCCAGTGATTGAAAGTTACAGTAAGGATCGCTTTTTCCCCAAAACGGGTTATTAGATGGTTCTTTATTATTTAAGTATTATATAGTGATTTTTATGGTAGAAGATATGAGTAAACTTAAGGATTATATTATCTAATAGTTTGCTTGTTCTTTATATATATATCTATAATTATTATTGAATTCTTAAAAGCAAACAAAACAAAACATAACATGCTCATTTTATCACTAACTACGCTAAATATGTTACAATATTATCAATTTTTTAATTAATACAATAAAAGTCATAAGTTATTATATTACATTAAAAAATATGTCTAATAACCTGCTTAATAAATTCCCGTTACTAACATGATATACTTTTAGACCTTCCCTTTCCACATAGCCATGTGGAACATCACCAATTAAGGTGGAAGAGGAGACTTTTTGTTTTCCCTTGCTTACCAACTTCCTTATAACCTACAAATCGCATGTTATTATGCAGCAGTTTAATCATGATAGGAGTATATACAAAGGTTTATTTTTCACTAGATCTTCCAAGTTTATTTATATCACCTTTATTTATTTATTTTACTCTTATATATTGTAAGCTTCAACCCAACTTATTTGTAGTTCCTTCTCTTTTTGGTATTTTGACGATCGGGCGTGAGTGGATGAACGTGTAAAGAAGTGACCTCCTTTCTTCCCCATCAAATGAAAACAACACAAATCGGCCTCTACATCTTCGGATCCTCATTAACTCTCGCAACATTTTCCTCCTATTCCACTCCCCACTTCTGCATAATTCTCTCAGCCGGAGACCGGTACCCTTACAGTATATTCCACTCCAAGTCGCTCGAAACCAATTTAGTGCCTTCCCTCAAAAAATAACTAAACTCCGTATTACCATACATGCCATTACCAGTTCATTCAAACTGTGACAAATAAATATGAACATTAAAACTCACATCATAAATCAATATAATACCAACTACTTCTTGCTTGGGGGTCTATCTCACTATCCCTTCCCTCTCCCACTTTTCCTTTCCCCTCCGCTCCAATAATACTCTCCTAAGACCAACCTATCTCTGTTCCTTAACCATTCTCACTAGATGCCCATACCATCTACATTCCCTTCTCCGCTCTTTTCCCCCACCAACCCATTCCTCCATCACATCTCTCCCTCCACCACCCTATTCCTAATCCTCTCCCTTCTGCTAACCCACAAACCGCTCTCAACCCCCCATCTCTAATACTTCCAACTTCTTCCTGGCCCTGGCATTCAACCCCCACGTTCACACCCATACAACACCGCTGTACACAAATTTTTCAAACATACTTATCTTAACTTTCTGTGATAAATCCCCCCTTCATAATTCCTCTCAGAACGCTACTCAAGCTCATCATTCCTTTCTTAATACTACTCTATGTTTACTATATATATCATACTCTTCTAATCCCTCCCCCTTATCATACATAAATCCACTCACTAAAATATCTATTAAAATAATCATTTTATAAAACTTTAATTCTTCCAATACTACACCCCCTATCATCGAAATACCTTCTAACCCTCTCCACTCTACTCTACTTTTCCTCTTCCTCTAAAACACTAAAACTTTTACTACTCACTTATTTAGCTGGATTTTATTTATTAAGTACCTTATTTGTACTTATGACTTTTAGTAAGGAACCAAATTACTAAATTACCTCAGCCCTTTCCGCGTTTATCTTACGCTCACCCTAGGGCAGTATCGTCCGCAAATAAGTATCTATATGAGTTATACTTTCACCTTCTATCATTTCCTTCCATCAATATTCCCCCCTTCACCCTCCTATCACATATCCTCTCTGAGCTAAAACACTCTCCATAAACAATTGTAATAGCCACAGGGGACATTACATATAACTATATATATCACCCCTATTATAATATGACCTACAATCACTCTCAGCTACAAGAGAGAAGTAATCCGGGATCAAACCAATATTTGTAGAATGGGCTAACTAAAGAAAGTTAACTCGCAGATTGACTCCCTTATACTACTGGAATCTTAATCCTCCCTTAAGTATATAAATAAACTAACTTCATCACTAAAATAATAATGCTATAATTATCCTAAATTATATATATATATAATGGCCCGTAATCCCCTTTTTACCTAATTTACCGACCAATTTCTACTAACCAATACAGTCTCTTATACCATAATCTATTCCACAATTATACTCACAGAGTTCTTATAACTCCTCTTCACATGATATACAGTAAATGTCTCTTTTCATCCAGTCAATGCTAAAAATTATCCAACCATAACAAACTAGTCACTTTCCTCTTCTATACTTTTTCTCCACATACTGATAAATTTTTTATCTAAGTGTGACTTACAAAACTAATACAACTAATGGAGTGAGCAGCAGCACGACGTGTCCATCTCTCCCTCACCTCCTACCGCATTCACTTGTCCTCTTCCCCCTCTTCTTCCTATACTCGTCCGATCACTCCGTTTAAACAGCTCTTCACTCTGCTTTCACAGCTTTACCGGGTGATATTTCGCTCCTCCAGCCATACACTGATCCTTACGCCCTCTTGCCAACACTCTCCTCATTACACGATGGCGCACATTACTTCCGTTGTTAGAGAGTATACAATTCAGTGCCCGCGTCGAAACATTTCCACTGGCTATTCATCCATTATATCATTCCCTCTTTATCTATCTCCAGGCTGAGAGCCATAAACAATAAACTTCTCATACCTACGTTGATCTAAGAAGTTGGGGTTAATTAACACCCTAGGTATTTTTTTTTTAATTTTAATTTATTAGTATGTACAAATCGTTTGGTACTTCAACATCCTCCATCATATATGTATATAACCTATAATCGCCATTCCTCCACCTCTAATACTCCCTTCTGGCAACATTTCCATTCATCAACCATCGTTCAGACTCCTGCGGGGGGATTTACCTTTTATTCCTTTATTCAAGGCCCTCAATCAATTTTCCTCCATTAATAATTCTCATACCCTCCCCCTCACTCCACCACTTCATTCACCATCCCTTCAATTTGCAAAATCTCCCTCCCCTCCCATCACTCCAACCCACAATCACTCAATTTAATCCATCTAAAATACTCCCCCCACCTCATCCATTACAATATATTCACCTCCAATAAACGGACAAGCACAACGCTTCTTCCCCCTCCCCCAACCCCTCCTCTTCTGCCTTGTGTTTTTAATACTCTCCTCCAGAACCCCTTAGCTTCTCACCTCAATTCAAAATTTCCACGTCACCTTTTACTTCTACACACGCATTCCAAATCTATTTTGTGCTCTTTCACTTCGTCCTTCTCCCCTAGCGCCTCATTGCTATCCACTACTACAAAAACCTCTATATCCTCCGAGGCTTCCTCTCTCCTACTTCCCCACCATTCACATAAGCCTCCTTTTCCCTTTTCACCACCTCCTTCACCTCCTCACGCCACCATTCACTCCCTTTCCTTCTGCTTGCACCAACCCTTTTTACTCCACAATACCCTTCTGGGCTCTTCACATACCTCCGCCGTCTGTTTATAAAATCTCATTTCATCAAACACTCCCTCAGGTCCGGTCTTAGCAAATCCTCCTCTTGACATAAAATCCGAAGGTACCCGTTATCGCCAAATCAAGTTCGTCAACAATCTCTACGACAGTAACCCATTGGCGGCGTAATACTGGGCTCTCCGTAAAATAACTACTTTCCTATCTCTCTTAAATCATCTCACATGGAGGATCTATCTCCAATTTTATTCCACTTTTAATCTACTACACTTCATGATGATAACAACTCCTTCGTCTTTTTCTTCGATATCTCCTATGTTACAGTATTCCCTAAACCGGGTCCAACACGTCTTACTACTTTTCAACACTAATCTTAATCCTAAAGCAACACGACCTATTCAAAAGGAGAGAATAGTTTCAATGTTTTTTCTCAGAAATTATCCCCTCACTGTATACCGCCTCCGTTCTTAAATCATTGCGACCTTAAATCTTTTTGCTCCACTCAAGTCAGATTTTACAAGCTCTTCACTTCCTTCCCTATTTATTAATACACACACACATAAACTACAGTACCCCACGAGATGAGAAGTATTTGTTATCTGCCTTCCGCGCCCACGACCATGTATCTCACATTGCGAGTGTCCATGTAATCAATACTCTCTAAAAGATCTTGCAGGACATTTTTTATGAGTTTAAGTTTGGGACCAAGTAAGCTTTTTTTCTTACACGGAAGCTTAGTACACACTATCAAATTAGGATCGAGTATTTAGCTTTTTGATAAAGAACCATCTATTTCTACTGCCACACAACTAAAAGACGCAGACTGCGTCCTCAACAAGCAGAATGAGACATTTCCTTTCAATATGACCGTGCATCCCTACTCTACACATAATCCATCTGTCACCACAACACCCTTAAAGCCAAATTCCCACTCAACAAAATTGAGGTCCTAGTAATATCGGATTCTCCTTCCCAACAACAAACAGAATTCTCTAGCAATCACTAATTACGACATCCTCTGCATTCACACAAATTCTTAGCACCACATGTCGACAGAAACCACAAAGAATTTTCTAGACTATATCAATTTACCCGAAACAATACCGAGACACCTAGCGCTATATAACAATCCACACAGAGTGGTTATGAGTTCACCAGTTTTTCTTTGTTTATTACAACTTCATTTCAAATTTAGCTACTTACCTATTTAAAATTATTTCTAATACTCTTTCTATACAATCCCTTCAACTATCGCTCAACCTCTCTACGGTCTTTCTCACATTTTACGGAGCTGGGGTATGAATACTATTGAACCCGGCATATAAAAACCTCGGCTCCATCAGGTAAGCCGTCACTCGGGCCCGGGGTTCTATTCTCCAGGACTATTCAACGCGCTGTATACTTTGACAGCGACCTGACTATACATTCATCCTTGCGAGAAACCCGACAGACTTGAGCGCACAAACCTTCGCTCGCTAGTCCGCCAAACGAGCCCAACTGCGAGATAACTGGAGAGTGAAAACTTCTCTCAACTCTAACCATTACACCTATTTCCCTTCACTTCCTTCTCAAGTTCGAGTTTTCTCACCCATGTATATAGTCATACCCTTGGTTATTTTCAAGAGTCCCACATTATACCACTTCTCACTCAGTTCTTTCTATCTCTTAACTTTCAGTTTAATGTTCAGTTAAATTTATCATTTATACACACCTAGCAAACCTCTACCACACCATTGTTAGATAGTTATCTTTTCCTAAACTATTTATATTACTCACTAAACAACACGCACAGCATTCGCCCTGAACTCTGTTCTGTGTTCTCTCAATTGTCTCTTCTTTATATCTACACCAAACCAACCCTCTCAAGTTCATACATCCACCCTAATTTACCTAAAATACACTCTAATCTTGGGCCACCACCTATTTTCCTCTCTCTCTTCACTATACCTATAAAAACATGAGAGTAATTTAATATATTAAATCCATATATAGCGCATCTAAACCTTATATCATCACTCGCTCAGCTACTGGCACGCTTTGGAGGAATTGTGGGGAATGCACCACCCTGAATATAGGCACAACGTTATCTCTACACAACACAATTAAGGCCACACACACCATCATTATCTATGGTTTCCATAAATGAACCGCCAACAAATAGTCAATGTAATACAGAATGAGTTGCTTCAAACACATACTCAGATAATACGGAATTGCTTTAAAACAAATTAAAACCTATTTTGATAATAAAGTCAAAGTGATCGGAACTCTTATTTTAAAATTAAAAACACGAGACCATAATAAAGGACATAAGATGGGGATTATCACTTTCACAGGGATCCAAATTATACTATATTATTTATATATAATACATATGACATAATATATTACCCTTATATATCTATATGATATAATATATAATATATATATTCATATATATATATATAGTATAATATATAATAGGTATATATATACTATATTATATCCCTATATACTATATAATCATATTAAAATATTATTACTATTAGTTTTGGTATCACTACTACTATACTATACCTCCTATCATCATCTATATATTATATATAATATAGATATATATTTTTTATATTATTAATTAAAGTGTATTACCAAATTTTTGGATCAATAATAAGTAAATTTATTGTAATCAATACTGACATCTTTAAAAACGAAAAGGATTATTTTTTTGTTGTTAAATTAAGCTCGAACCGAAGAGGCTACTGATGTCTCATTCCCGGTACAAAGCAGTTGATGAGGTTATTTTTCGAGTAATAGAGAATTTCTTCGAAAAAGTACAACTGAGAAATCTAATGTGGACAGTATTCGCATTAGTAAAGAGCAAAAAGTAAAACATAAGATAATAAAGATGGGCCCAGATACCAAAATAGTCTGTGTAAATGAGATTAATCAAGGCATGGGCCCGAAAAAAGGTGAGTTTTAGTTATATAGAGAGTACGTTAGACAAGGAATTAGAGATAACTATTCGGTTCACGCATATCGCAAGTAGAGCACTGAGAACAACCTTTACGGAAAAGTATCTATACTTTAAATTGTACGACTATTACTTATTTGCTGTGACTTCTCCTTTCTGTCTCTACTCTTTTTTTCAATTTATCTCTTTCAGCCAAATATAACGACTCGGATGGCCTTGGGTATTATGTAAAGAATTACGTACTAATTATCACGTGCTATCTCTACACCACTGAAAAACAAGTCCCAATCTATCATGGTGGAGCAATATCAATCCTTCTGTCGAACTATAATGTATATTTCCAATACATAATCATAATACAAGTAATTGGATAATTACAACAACGTCAATTACTTCAAATAACCTTTTACTGGCGGGTGTTGTGGTAGTGGTGATATATATTTTTGCAACGAACACACCAGACTTAGGTCTCCACTATTCATCTATCTCTTTTTTATGACGCGTCTTTGGTACCCTGATATATACGCTTTTTTATAAATAGGTTGCATTATGTCTAATATTATATCATGTGATTATTTAATTAAATTGAATAAATAATTTAATTTAAATATTCTTGAAATTTGCAAGAAACTTTTAATTAAATGTATATTAGTAAAAGCTGATATATAAATTTTATAATTTCTCTATTAATTATATAGCATCGAAGTGGAGAAATACTCAAAGCTAACTATAACACTTTATTAGATTTATTTTGACTCATCGAGGGGAATCGCATTATGCTTTATTGCATATTAATATATGAGCGTACTCAAAATTTTCAGAAGTAGGATCAGCGAATTTCTAATTTGGTGTGCAATTAAATCTTTATCGTAGACATCAAGGATCTAGTAACCAAAAAAAAAATACTCTTAAGATCTTTATTAACGACGCTAGAAAGAACTTCCTACAAAGTTGTATCACTTGTGAACAAATCCTCGCTTAAACAGTGTAAGACTGCACACTTTTAAGTTTCTTAGGTAAAGAGGTTATTAACTATATTCTCACGGTCCCTCAAGTAATAATTTAAACGTTTCTAACTAACTACCTATAGTTAATGTCGGATATTAGATACCATGTATCTTGTGATAAACAGTCCTCAGTTATTAAACCCAAAAGTTTTTCAAGCAAAAATTGATTAAATATTATAGATTTTCAAATCATATAGATTTCCCAATGTATCAAAATGCCATTGTGAGATTTTTATTATCGTTGTAGAATATGTAATATATATTCATACTACCATAATGTATCTCCACTACTTATATATTATATATATATAACTTATATATACCTCCGGTAATTTACCTCATAAAATACCCAGAAGTAATATAGTAAATATATATATATATATATATTCGCTTGGAGATCCGGTATGATGTGCAGGCACGGGATGCGTAATACATACGTAGGAAGTAGATAATCTGCGCAATTACTTTCGAGAGGAGGGAAGTAGGTTGTTGATAGTTTAGAGGTTGAAGGAGATTTTGTTCCGGGGCGATCTAGAGAGGAGTTTGATTTGAAGGTGATTTGGTGGGTGGTTTATGGGTAGGTTTAGCTGTAGCTATGTGTATAGGTGTATGGATATGTTTTTATTCATTATAATAAGATATAATATATATGTATTTTTGTGAGAGATGGGTTTAATTTCGGGAGAGGGATGGGTATTCCTAAGATTCCGCTGTAAGCTAGACAGGGCGAGAGCGGAAAGAGGGATTTAGATCTTTACACTCTTTCAAATGTATATGGTTGTTAGTTCTTAAAGGAGATGAGTTATGGCATAAGGGTGGGTAGGGTCAGAGTGCTTGACGTAAAATTGTAATTCTATCATATCCAAATGATCTTGAATGGGGAAAATTTTTGTTTCCTAATGCAGGTGTTGGGTAGGGGTGTTGGGTAGGAGTGTATGGGTAGGGGTGACTGAGGTGAAGGGAGTGTGTGGGTATTGGGGTAGAGTCCTGCGCATGATCCACTGCGATTAGTTGTAAGGCGTATTTTGTTCAGCACTTGCAATTTAATTCTAATTAGTAAGATAGAGGTTTAGAAGGAGTGAGCACTGGAGCTGTTGACGCATTAGTTTGAGGATTGTGGTTCTTGAGCAATTGTTTCTATGTAGTTGGATAGCGTAGTTTGTTGGTCATTGCTGAAGGCTCTGTTTGGGATAGGGTTCTGAAGGACATTTAGGTTATTGTTTGCTGTACTTATGATGTTCTGAATGTGAGGTGTTAAAGGTGTAGTGGGTGTCGAAGGTTATTACCAAGAAATTTTAGGTTTATTGTTTGTAGTGTTAGTGATGATAGAGATTTTTTGTAATCCTTAAAGTGGTTGCTTGTGTGCTTGCACAGGGACGATTGAAATCTGAGTACATTGTACGTGTAATTGTGTGATCAAGGATATAGATTATTTCTTTGGCAGAGCCGATATTCTAGATGGATAAGATTAAAATCAAGCTTAGTAGCATTGAAGTTGGCGTAACACTTTTTACTGTCACAGAGGAGAGATTCATGTGCATGGGTCCTAAATCACTGAGTGGTATAGCATATGATTATGGCTATAATCATCTGGCGTTAGGTTATTAGTTTTGGCATTTGGAGTTAGGGGGGTAGGCGATATCAAGTGTAAAGAGAGCTTAAACACAGGAAATGGATTAAGATATTCAGGTAGGAGGATGGCTCCCTGGGGTTATCCATTTCATTACGTTTATCACTCGCAGATTTTTAGGAAAATATCATTGATGTTTTGTTGGATACCTGTGCAAGATGCATCAAACCAATACTAAAAATAGTTGTAGAGCTTTTTCATGGTGAACATAAATTTTATTGTTTGAGAGGCTAAAGGAGATAAGGGTGAAATTTAGATATCAATTATGTTGAATGAAGTAATGTTATCTCAGGTCCTATGCACTTGTCAGCAGAGGGCTTTACTAGATGTCAAATGAGCCAGTTAGTTATTTCGTCCTTCTGTGGGATGGTGTCCTTATGACGTAACTGCCTCTAATTATACCCGATGTGTATTTTGTGGTCTTTGTGGTATATATTTTCTCGTTGAAGAGCGCTGATACGTGAATATTGAGAGTTAATTTAAAGCCATTTGTGGTGGCGATTGGTGTAGAGGAGGCTAATATTATATTTAGGGTTGGACTTTGGTGAGTATGATCTTCCTCCACACGAGGAGGTGTAGAGTTAAGAAGAACTAAGTCTTGGGATCAGACAAATAAAAGATGTCTAGTGGTATGGGATCTTTTGGATTTATCAATTTGAGGTCTTCGAGGAGTAATTGCTCTTTATTTTTCCAGATGCTACAGTTCAACCTGTGGAAGGAGCAATATTAGTTACAACAAGAACCTCAGAGGGTATTTTTATGTTGAAAATATTTTGTTTGATTGACTATTATAGTGAATTTTGAGCGGACAGGCCAAGCAGAACGGTGGTTATTATGTAGAAGGTTGGAAGTACTGTCTGGGCAGAAGCCAAGGGGAATTTATTATTTAAGGTTTCGATAAGCTATGGTAAATTCATGATGTGTAGAAAAATAGAGGGTTCCATAGTGTTTTTGATTTCCTTTTCTATATATTGCGGGCATTTTTTCTTAATACGTCCTTGCGCAATTACACTTATTTTCCAACTGTACTCATACGTTGCGTAGTGGTTTATTGGATGTACTAAAAGTATTTGGTAAAGAGTAGGTATTACTGTGCCCAAGGAATGAGGTGCAAAGTGGCTGTAGATTTTTAGGGGGAGTGAGAGGTAATTTCATTCGTCTTATGCCTACATTTATAAAAACTTGGTCATAGTAGGGTGGTAGTAAGTTTGTTTTTTGGATCCCTCGGAATACATATTATATATTTTCAGATTTTCAAGATACCTTTCGAAGGATCTCCTTCCTCCACTCTCCCCGTAGATGCTTTTAATATGTATGCCTAAAACTGTTACGCAACATCCTATTAGTTCTGCTGAGGTGCCTCCCACCTATAACGGGGGAATCCTCAACGATGGGAAAATATATAATATATTAATCATAATCTCTACTTACACTGGTAAGACCTAGTTGGTCCGCCCAATAGTGAGGAATATTGCAGGCCGTTGGAAGCGAGAGCTCTTGTAGCTGAGACATATGACATGAGCTCTTCAAATATAAGGGGAGCCAGGATAGCAATATTATATAATTACAATAGTGATTATTATTTTATATCATCCTATTAAATAAGGTACATACTTAGACTATTTCTAATCTATCAGTAGTCAACTACGTCTTTTATAAACACAACTATGAAACATATGAAGTATATATATAATATATATAAATCATTATTTAACTAATTTACATAAAAACAGATACTGGATTTCTATTACTAGTAATAGTATATCAATGTATTCATATCGGTTATATAATTATGCCTATTATTTTACTCATAATTGGAATTCAATAGGCACATTTAAAAAACGAAAAATTAGACTTAGCTATTCATTAGACTATAATTATGTATATTTACTATTTTAGTATCTATGCACAACACTATAATATGTTATATAATTAATTTGAGCTATATCTATAAAAAGTTAACACATATAAATAGCTTTCATAATAACTTTCAATTTAAATCTAGTTTATACTGAGAACATTAGGAACTAAAGTGTATATCATATTTATATATTAATTAAATAGGTTTTATTCCCAACATTTAATTATTCTCACTTTTATGGCGTTAGATATTATTTACGAATATATATATATTATTATATAAATATATTTATTAATAATATATATATATATCTATTTTTCTCTTTACTAACTATATATATAGTGTATATATATACTGTTTATATAAATGGACTGAAGTTTTAGACGCATTAATCATGCAATATAAAGGTGTCACCTAACCATAACCATTGAGGTAATAAAGTATTTTTCAAGCAAGGTCGAGATATATATATATTATATTATATACCTATAATTTTCATGTGTATATTATATATTATATTATATATATATATATATATTATATTATATTGAATATAATAAAATATACAATATTATAGATAAATATATTTAGTATGAATATAGTAAGTAACATATATAGTTTATATATATTATATTATATTATAATATATATATATTTACAATATATATAAACCCCTATAAATATACATTTTACTTTGCATTGTTACGACTGAATCACACATAACGTTTCAGCAAGATTTTGTCAATATAATATTTATACTTAGAAATATATTAATATATATAAGACAAGGAAGCAGTGAACGGGAACTATTGCTTATGCTAGGATAATAATTATTATTTACGATTTATATAATATTTATATAAATTCAATTATTACTTCGTTCTATAGTTAGTATTTTATCTGTATAACATATTTTAAGTATAAACATTATATTATATTATATATATGTTATATGAATATAATAATAAATACCCATAGAACGCACAGGCTAATTAGCATTTTATATCTATACCATTAAGCCGTGACATAACTAAATAGCATATACTCAAATTAAAACCTATGAAACTATATACGTAGTATATTAACTCCTGAGGGGAAAACAAAGGTAGATTCCGGTATATATACTATACGTTATCTTATAATTTATATTATATATAAATATATTAATATCACTGCATATTCAGACTATATTATTATTAGTAACCTTTACTTGTTTTTGACAAATAAACTACAAATTAATACCATATATAATATATGAGTGAGCGTAGCCTTTCTATGTAGCATTACTTAATTAATATATATATATATTAGTAACACTATGGCCCACCTTATTATCCAAGTGGCGATGAGCTATTCCCGGACCATTTCAATAGTCTGGGCACGCATAGTAAGCTAAAGCCAGTCTTTTATTGCACCTTTTCGTGATCACCAAATAAAAAATATTAAAAAGGTCAGCAATATTATACGATCTTAGTAAAACTCCTTATAACATATTTTCTAACATTATTATTATAATGTCATTATAAACAATGAGGTTTCTAAATATTTAATTCAACGACTGCACATATGTTTTATTACCAATTTACTGTAATTAATTATAATTCTTTAATTGTAGTAAATATTTACTCTTTTACTCCTGATACTTATAGGAGATACGAGCTATATTATATACGTTGATGTTTAATAGTTATACGGTACCATAGTAATTGGATTCCTATAATACTGTTATACCAATTAGATAATTAGGTTAGTATGAATATTTTACTAACATGACTTGAGTTTTGTTGTAATCCTTTAGCATAATTCAGAAGTAAACTGAGAATCTTTGTGGAAAAACCAACTAGAAAAATTATTGGATAGCATAAAGGTGAGTCAATCAAACTTGTTTTAAAAAAGTTAGATTGCTCTCTGGTAGTATCGAGAACATAGATTTGAGTGAGTTATATAAGAAAAAAAATTGAGAGAGAACTAGATTAAAGAGCATTGTAGAATATTTCTGGACAAAATATTGTTTCCCGTGGAAAACGTAAGTAGCAAATTAATTGGGTGGGTTTTTACTTAAGTTTTATCTATATATAGAATTTTTAAAAGAAAAGGATTGATTTTAATCTCGAAAGTACTTTTACTTTATGTTTTATAGTTATTATAAGGGACTAGAAGATAGACGCGAGAAAAAGGCAACTACTTTATTGATGCTTATTCGAGCTTTGATTTTTGGGAAGGATTTCTATAAGAGGCGCAATTTTCAGTGTGATTCTGAAAGAGAGCTAGAAGGAGGCTTTAGAGTGGCCGAATTTTTTTAGAGATCTGACGAGGGAGCGACGGGAAGGATACTTAGGAGATAGTTCTCAGATTGCGGAAAAATTGTACGTCGGATTGTCACCCTTATTACAACGGAGACTTTTATATAGAGAAGATATTGAACCGAGTGAAGTCCGCTGTTCTCGAAAGGAGTTAGTCGCTGTGTGTACTGGAAACACGAGTACAATGTTTGGAATTTATCGATTATAACCGCACCGCCTTATTTGTTAAGTGCCTTTCTCTAGGTCTATACATAATTGTTTATTTTGATAACGCTGAAAGATATAATCTAAACTAATCCATATAGTTGCAGCGACCATCTACTTTATTAGTGCGAAGGGATTGAAGAAATTGCATGATTCTATAGCATTATAAGTGAACCTTTTTTTGACGGAGTAAGGGTTTTCTGACTGATCGGTATAAATTGTGCATTTTTTGATTATATTTGTTTATTACATTCTAAATTAATGCAACAGTTGATTGAAAGGAAATTAAATATAGTTCGACATATTTGTGTATGAGTTGTAATCAGTTGCACTGTCTATACTTTGATATTTTGCTTGTTGTCCATGTATGGTTTTGAAAAATAAGTTTACTTAATATGGTTGTTTTAAGCAAAGTTTTAATTATAATGAAGAAAATTGATACGTGTTTAAAAATCTCCTTTGTATTTTGTAAATATTGATGCTGAAAGGTTTAAGAAAATAATATTTAGTACTCGATATATATTTGGTAAATTATTGATAAAGGAAATATTGATGTTGAAAAATCATAAATATTTATAAATTGAATAAACTCTCTTTTTCATTATTGCAGAATAACGAGGGGGATCCCTCCACCCCCCCGTTACACTGGTGGCTCACCGTATAGTAAGTCTCGGTAAATATAGTTAATTCTTGGAATCGAATCTTTGGTGGGATAATTCAAAAGAACCAAGAGTCAATATTAATTGGAAGAAGGAAAGGGGAAAATGAACCCCGCTTAATTGATGGGGGAAAACCCAAAAAGATGTGTAGTATGCAGATCACCTATGCATTTTGGTGCAGATTGTCCGCTGAAGGGGCATTGGGCAAAAGGAAGTAAAAAAGTAAGTAAAAACGCAGGGGACAACCAACCCTGTGGGTCCAACGTGAGTAAGGATAAAGAAGTTTTAAGACAGGAAAAGGAGCAGTTGGAAAGAGCAATTGCATTACAACAGGAAAAAGATGACAAAGCATACAGAAATTGGATGAAGAAAACGTACGAGCGTAATAAACCACAGCGAAAAGAAAAATTAGATTAAGGAGTACGTGGTTTGTATTAGAAAGGTATTTATGTAAATTTAGTAGTATTAACATTGTAAATATGGGAGGAATTATTTTTGTTATTATTATTATTATTATTATTATTATTATTATTATTATTATTATTATTATTATTATTATTATTATTATTATTATTACGTTGCCTATTTATTATTAAGTTTCATTGTTATTTTTATTAGTATATCTGTGAGTGTGGATGGCACGTGAAAGTAAATAGTATATTTGTTGTTAGTATGTTTGTTGTTAGAAATGTATGTGGTTTATTTTAGTAATACCGATAGGTATTATTATTATTATTATTATTATTATTATTATTATTATTATTATTATTATTATTATTATTATTATTATTATTATTATTATTATTATTATTATTATTATTATTATTATTATTATTATTATTATTATTATTATTATTATTATTATTATTATTATTATTATATAGAGGTTTTGTCATTTAAGTTGTGTGGTTACTATTTAAAATTATGGGGTAGTTTTTTTTCTTTTTAAGTTTGTAATATACAAACTTGGGAAGGGAGAAATATAATAATAAGGACTGAACCAACTAAAATATTGGAATAAGGTGAGTTCAAATAAAACTTGTGTTAAAAAGTTAGATTGCTCGTAGACGACAAATTGAGGAGTTAAGAAAAGGAGAAGATTAAAAAGTTGTGAGAATAAGAAAAAATTGTTTCCCGTGGAAAACGTAAGTAGCAAACTAATTGGGTTTTATATTTTATTATAAAGAATTTTTAAAAGAAAAGGATTGATTTTAATCACAGGTAATTTATGTATTTTTAGGGGAACCGAGTACGAGGCAACTATTTATTGATGTTCGAGCTTTTGTTTTGGAAGGATTCGTAAACAATTCAGTGTGATTCGGGAAGTCGATTTAGGACTGACGGAGCGACGGAGGATAAGGAGATAGTTCTCAGATTGACGGAAAATTGTACGTCGGATTGTCACCAACCAGTTAAAAGATTGACCGAGAGTCGCGTTTGAAGAGGATACGGTCTGAACAGAGCAAAGTTTGGATTATCGTAATTAAGAGCCTTATTTGTAAGTTTTCTCATTGTTGTACTGATCTAAATAATCATTTGTTGGAGCACATCTATTTATTATCGAAGGATTGGAAAATTGTTTAGTAAGTAACCTTTTTTGACGGAGTAGGTTATCGACGATTAGTAAAATTGTTGTTATTGACTTTTAAGGAATTAATATATGAAATTGGAATTGTACTTTGCTGTCTATACTTTGATTATTTGCTTGTGTCCATGTATGTTTGAAAAATAAGTTACTTAAATGTGTTTAGAAAAGTTTTTAATTATATGAAGAAAATTGATACGTGTTTAAAAATCTCCTTTGTATTTTGTAAATATTGATGCTGAAAGGTTTAAGAAAATAATATTTAGTACTCGATATATATTTGGTAAATTATTGATAAAGGAAATATTGATGTTGAAAAATCATAAATATTTATAAATTGAATAAACTCTCTTTTTCATTATTGCAGAATAACGAGGGGGATCCCTCCACCCCCCCCGTTACAATATTGATTATATATATATATATATATATATT
>JABUQX010096411.1:22500-25000 GCA_015478945.1 Trachelipus rathkii
AGGCGATTGTAAATATACAAGATGGGAAAAAAGATGATAGACCCCCACTGTTATTATATATATATATATATATATTATATATAATAAATATATATAGTATATATATATATATATATTTATATATTATATTTATATTATATATTATATAATATATTATAATATATATATCTATATTATATTATATAATATACATGTATATATATATAATATATATATATTCTATATATATATATATATTATACTATAATATATTAGTACATGTGTGTGTGTTTTTTTTAAATTAATAAGCGTTACTTTCAAAAAAATTTAAATGAGAAATAAAAATTTCTACTTTCTTTTTCTTCCTTTTCAAATTTAAATAATGAGTTATGATTAAAGAGGACAAATTTTCTTCGTCACAATTTTTCAACATAAAATAAAAAAAAAGAAAAAAAAAGAAATATGAAAAAAAAGAAAAAAAAACATCTCAAGAATGATAAACTAGACGGCAAATTACTTCTGTTTGTTTTTTTTTATGTGTGAATACAAACGTTTACATGTACCTTTATCCCTTAGTACAAAAACAATGTGCGCACAACACGAATATTTTCATGACACCAAAGACTAAGATATTCACGTTTTTTTTTTTTTTTTTTTTTTTTTTTTTTTTTTTTTTTTTTTTTTTTTTTTTTTTTTTTTTTTTTTTTTTTTTTAACAACATTATTTGATTTAATTTTTCTCTCCCAAATTTGAAATTTGAAAATTTTCCACGAACAAAATTATTATTTGTGATGTAATTTTATTTGATTTCAAGCACCCTAAAAGATTTTGAATTATTTTTTATTCTTTTATTGAATAATTATTTTCGCGTTGGAAGCAAGACTTTGTAAAAATAGCAAATGGTGAGATAGTTTTTATCAATATATATATATATATATATATATTATTTATATATTATATTAATATATATATATATTATATATAATATATATTATATTATATATATATATAATATATATATATATATATATATATAGTATATATATAATTTATAATATATTATTATATAATATATATAATATTATATATTAATATTATATATATATATATAATATATATATATATACTATATTTATAATTATATATAGTAATATATTTATATATAAGTATATATAATGTGCTTCGTGCTAATCCCGTGCCCCTCGTTCAATATTCTTAATTCCTCAATGCTATACACTTCCCCTCGTGTTGGAAGCACGCTCATGTCCCAACGCCTAATTCCCGGAAAAAGGAAGCCTCCTCTGATCCTTCCTTAACTATCGGCCCTAATAGCTCTTACTTGTTATTCTATCAAAGATCTTTGGAACCCCTTCTCACTCTCATTTCTTAGATCATCTGGAATCTTCATTCACGTTCTTCGCGATAACAGTACGTCGGCTTTCGAGTGCTCGGAGGTCTAACTACTGGCGATTATACTTTCCTATCTTCTAACTGATTTATGGTTTTCCGCCCTTAGGAACTACGGGGGAGACTTTGCGTGGTGGCGCTTTGACATATCCAAAGCATTTGGAACCGGGTATGGCACGCGTCCAACTTGGCTCTCCAAGAGCTCCCCTCCTTTGCGGTTCCTCCTCTTCTTTTGCCATTACTTATGTCGTTTTCTTTTCAAATCGCTTCATAATATCGGCTGTTTTGATGGGGCGACTTCTTTTACTTCTTTCTTCCTTTTCTGTCAATAGTGGTGTTGCATAGGTTCTGTCCTATCTCCTACTTTATTCCATACTTTTCAATTAATGATCTTCTCACCTGCAACTCTAACTCTATTCACTCATATGCCGATGACTCGACCCTTCATTCTTCAACTCATTTAAATTCTGCTGCCTTCCTTTTACCTTCAGAATTGGTCTCGTCTTTAATCTTCGCGATTCTATTCTCGCTGATCTGGATAGAATTTTTGCCCGGATGGGTGTGCGTCCTGTACTTGTTGAAAATTCATTCCTTTAAACTCCAACTTCTACAAATCTCCCTTTCTAAGACACTTTCCAACTTTCCTATCTAACTTTCCTACTTCTTTCGACGGTTCTCTCTCTCGTTCTCTCCCTGTTTGACAATAATATAACCATCCTTGGCCTTAACATAAACCAAATGTCCTTGGAAACCTTCACAATCACATACGGTTGCTAGGCGCGGCCTCAAAGAAAATCTGGGCCAGTTCTGTTTCAGAGTGCGGGGGACTCTTTTTTTCCCTCTTCTCTCAGTTGCTTCCAGCTAATACAAGGGCTCATCCGCGCCTTGTTATGGGGAGTACCTGCTCTCATTCTGGGGGGCTCTGGTTTCAGCCGGCTTTTTTGGATAGGGTCGAGTCAAAGGCCAAAAGTTATAACTGTTCTGTACTTTACCAGCTCCCTTGACGCCTCTAATCTTTGCGGGCGGCGATGTTTGGTGCTTTTCAATTCCTTCTTTTCTATAGTACCCGCAGCTTGCAGGTGCTTGAGGGAGCTTTATCACTCGCTGTAACTCC
>JABUQX010096412.1:0-7500 GCA_015478945.1 Trachelipus rathkii
GAGAGAGAGAGAAGAGAGAGAGATAGATTTACTAATATATCTACTATAATAATATATATATAAAATATTATATATTTTTATATTTTATATATTATATATTAATTATTTATACAAAAGATAAACTTAATATAGGTTAATTTTTATTTATTAATGTATTTAAGTAAACTATTCTCTCTATTTATAGTATAGCATTAAATAATCTAGGAAGTATATAAATATAGTTATAATAATTATTATAGTAACCATACTATTTATATTATTAAACTAAATATAATTATTGTTACAAATTATAACATAAATAAGATATGACAAAAAGGATTTGATATATCCTAAGTACTACCAGTCTTGTCACACTCTGTATACTACATACAATAAAGGTATGAGTATAATTAACATCGGAGAGAGTGAAAAATTCATATAAATATTTCTTATTACGTTAGTAGTTACCTTTCATAAAGTTAAGATATTTTTATTAAATGAGTATTTTGATTTTGAGAATCAAAAAAATAATAATAATAATATATAATTAAAATATAATGATATAATAATAATTAATAATATAATTAATATACAATAATATAAATATAATAATATAATAATTAATAATATATTATTATTATATAATATATATAATTAAATATAATTATAAATTATATATATAAATAAATAATTATATAAATAATTAAATTATAATAATAAATTATATAAATATAATATAATTATTAATATAATATATATATATAAAGTATAATACATACTATGATATATTTAGGAGTCACTCTAAGCCGTCACTCTGGAGATGGTGAGCACCATTTTGAAGGATAATGTGATTATACGGTGGATGACTGTGAATAGATAATATATATGATCATGGATTATGGTGGAATAATATGATAATATATACTAATAATAATATAATATTAAATATAATAAATATAGGATAATAAAATAATAATAATATAATTAAACCTAATGCAGCATTTTAATAATAGTGGTTGATTTTAATTTTAATTAAAATTATAATATTATCAATAAGAAAAAAATAGAAATGATAACTAGCAATAATATTAAAACCAATATAGGTAATGAATTAAGTTAAAATAGTAATGTGTGAAAAATAAAATAATAACCGATAAAAATAGTAAAATATTAAAACATTATTAAAATTAAGAAAAAAATTATTTGTTAAAATTTTCGGTTAAAAAAAGCAATTAAAAAAAATTAAAAACAAAATAACAATAATTACAAAATAATTAAGGCAATTATGATAATAATTGCACTTAAAATAAATCTAAGAAAAAAAATAAATTAGTAAAAATAATAAATAAAAATAGAGGAAAATTTCAATTTGAATAACAATATAGAATAATAATAATAAATAATAATAATAATAATAATAATAATAATATAAATAATAATCTAATAATAATCAATAATAATAATAATAAATAATAATAATAATAATATAAATAATAATATATACTAGTAATAATAATAATAATAATAATAATAAAAATAATAATAATAATTAATAATATAATAAAATAATAATAAATAAAAAAAAATAATAAAAATAATAATAATAATAATAATAATATAATAATAATAATAAAAATAATAATAATAATAATAATCTGAATGATGATAAAATAATTATAATAATAATAATAATAATAATAATAATAATAATAATAATAATAATAATAATAATAATAATAATAATAATAATAATAATAAAAATATTAAAAAAAATAAATAAAATATTTTAAAAATAATCAATAAGATTATAATAATATAATAATGATAATGATAATGATAATGATAATATAAAAATAATAAATAAAACAAATAATAAAAAATAATAATAAATATTAAAATAATCATATTAAAATATAAATAACTAATTTTAATATGCTATTAAAGCCAAAAGCAATAATAATATAATAATTGAATAATAATAATAATAATAATAATAATAATAATAATAATAAAAATAATAATAATAATAATATTAATAATATTATTAATAATAATAATAATAATAAAAATAATAATAATAATAATAAATATTAATAATATTTAATATAATATAATATAAATAATAATAATAATAATAATAATAATAATAATAATAATAATAATAATAATAATAATAATAATAATAATAATAATAATAATAATAATAATAATAATAATAGCAAAAACAATAATAGTGAAATTTATAATATTAACAGTATATTTCAGAAAATGTCAGCTAAAGAGTTTTAAAAAATTAAGAAATGTTTTAAGAAAGTACCTTTTTATTTGAAGGACTTGGTGTTTGAAATGTAGTCCGTTTTAGCTGCTTTTTTTATCTAAAAAAAAAAAACACTGTAGAATCTGATTCTATCGAAAGCTTATTTCAAACTGATAAACCGAAAGGAGAAATTAGGTGAGAAAAACTTTCTGTATTTGAAAGTCCTACAAATAAAAAGAAAGCTTTCCTTATAAACAGTGAAGCTTTATTTTAAAATACATGTCTCTTTCCTTCTTTAAGGGTAAAGTTTAATAGATTTTAACTCATTTATTAATGCTGTTTGTTATTTTTTTTCCTTGTTATTAACGTTATATAAACAGAAAATATTTTGGAAAGTTCAGAATGTATTTTAGTTCTACTTGAACTTAAACCAGGGGTAGAAATGGTAAGTTAAACTATATATATATATATATATATATATATATATATATATATATATATATATATATATATATATATATATATATATATATATATATATAATATATATTTATCTAACAAAAATAGATATATATATTATTATATATATATATTATAGTATTATATAATATATAAATATATATTATATATATATAATATATATATATATATATATATATATATACTATATATATATAGACACAGAGATGACAGAGGAGGGCAATATACTATCGATATTATTATTTAATATATAATTATAATACTATATATATTTAATATATATAGTGTATTATATATATATATAGTATATTATATATATATATATATATATATATATATATATATAATGAGGGTATATAGGTATATTTTATATATATATATATAATACTTTATAATATATATATTATATATATATATATATATATATAATATATTATATATATATATTATATAAAATTCTATACTTTTACACACATTTAACCGCATATATATATATATATATATATATATATATATATATATATATATTTCAGAAGTTTTCTTTCTTTTTACCGTTGCTCATAATAGCTACATGCGTCATAGCTAAAAATGAGGGAAAAGGTTAGTTAAAATTTTTATTTAAATTAAATAAAATCTATATTTTTCCTAGGTTATCAAAATTTTAAAAAGTTTGTAAATGCCATTTTAAAAGTCATTTAATATTAAAAATAAAGAATGAAAAAAAAGTTATTTGAAAGTTTTTTTTAAAGATAAATCAACTAAGTTCTTTTAAAAAAGTTTTTTTTTTAAAATTTAATGCTATATAAACGACATAGAGATATTTAAAAAAAAAACCATTTAAATAACTGCTAAATGACATTTTAATTATCTTTTATTTAAAACATATCATTTAAAAAAGTTATTTAACCAACTTTTTAAAGATATTAAAAAAAAAACATTTAAAATTTAATAAAAATATTTTAAAGTCATTGAAAGAAACATTTATAAAAAGTCATTTATTTATTATCATTTCAAATGTCATTAAAAAATAATATCACTACCATCAAAACATTCCATTTATTATTGTTCTTCACAGAGTTTGAAAAAGGCAAAGTTTTCTTTAAATCATACTCAACAAAAACCAAGACCCTTCTGAGTTTCATCACTTCCACAGTACCTTTTACCTGCTACTCAAGTAAGTCATTAGTCTCAGTAATTACATATATTACCTTCCGTAGTTTTAATATAATTTGTACGCGTTACAATTGAAAATTATATTTTCTAACAAAATTTTACCGACCTGAGAATATTAATTACCCATGTTCTAAAGCTATAGATTATATATATATATATATATATATATATATATATATATATATATTATATATATATATATAATATATATATATATAATATAGGTATATCTATATATAATATATATAATATATATATAGATATTTATATATATAATATATATATATAATATATTATTATATAATATATATATATATATATATATATTAAATATGTATATTATATATAATATATGTTATATATATATATATATATATAATATACCATTATATATATATATATATTAATATATATATAATATATATATATATATATATATATATATATATATATATATATATATATATATTATATATATAAATTTTTAAAAAATATAAAATTAATTATTTAAAAATTTTAACAATAAATAAAAATAATTTTTAATAAATTTTAATAGAATCGAATAAAATATATATATATATATTATATATATATATATATATATCATATAACTATATATATTATTTTATATATAATATATATATAATAAAAACATATACTAAAATATTATATTATTACATATTTATATTATATTATATTATATATTAATATAAATTATATATATCTTTCTTAAATATATAATATTTGAAATCCAAATATAAATATAAATAAAATAAAAATGTTTATTTCCTTTGGGGTTTTATAATAAAACTATATTCACACGTTTATTGTGTTTTCTCCTGATATATATATATATATATATATATATATATATATTATATTTATATTATTTATTCTTATTTTTAATATATATATATATATATTATATATATACTGTTATAATATATATATTATATTATATTTAAAATATATATATATATATATCTATATATATATTATTATATTATATTATATTATTATAATAATATATATATAATTAATATTATATATATAGTAATATATATAGTATATATATATATATATATATATATATTTATATATATCTTTTTTTCTTCTATATATATTTATATTTTGTTATATATTATGTTAAAAATATATATATATATATATATATATATATATATATATATATATATATATATATATATATATATATATATATATATATATATATGTAAATAACGCGTTCTCTATATATATTTATATAATACACATATATAATATATATATATAGTATATATATATATATAATATATATATATTATATATATATTATATATATATATCATATATATTATATATATATATATATATATATATATGTAAATACGAGTATATATATACATAATATATATATATATATATATATAGTATTAATATATATATATATATATATATATATATATATATATATATATATATATATATATATATATATATATATATATATATATATATATATTATATATATATATATATATATATATGATATATTATATATATATATTATATATATATATCTTATATAATATATATTATATATAATGTAAATACGAGTATATATATAATAATATATATATAATATATATATATGAATATATATATATATAGATAGTATTTATATATATATTAATTAAAAATCTATATATATATATATATATATATATATATATAATAACATATATATATATATATTATATATATTATATATATTATTATATATATTATATATATATATATATATATATATATATATATATATATATATTATATATATATATATATATATATATATATACGAAACTAGAATTGAATAACCCCTTAGGTATAATTACCATGTAGTAAAATTAAATTAACAAGAAAAAAAACTTATTTGTGAACAATTTATATAGCATAAATAACTTCTTTGGCTAATTATTATAACTGTAAAATGTTTTCTTTAGTTTCTTTGGATGCTATGAAAAAACCAGGTGTCAAAGGTTGTGTGAGGAGAAAGAGAAGTTTGTCTATACCAACCGATCTTGCATTCGATGAATCTGAAAATGAAAATGAAAATGAAAATGAATATCTGGATGCTTCACTTAACTCTGAGAATGTAAAGTCAAAATCTGATGGTTACCAGAAGAAGTTTTTGGTGACACTTTGGAGTACCTCTTCTTCGATTCTCACTATTACTACTTTTGTTGTAAATCAACGAGTAACACTGTCAGCCTCTGTGGCTTGTACAGTTCCTGGTGTAATTTTGCCCAAATGCTAAACAAATGATCTCATCTAAATACTGCAACCAAAAATATCTTTAACACAGGAGCTTATGTAAAATGTTTTGTTTTATTTGTACCGATATTTAATAATTTTAAGCTACTCTATAATAAAAAAATTTATAAGCAAAATAATGATTTTAGGAATTTACCCTTTTTACCTTCGAGCAAGAGATGTTGGGGTAGGTAGAGATGGTATCAAAGCGAAAAGTATGATTGATTTTTTGTTGGTGAAGATGTTGAGGTATGTGATGGACGTTATTTCAGTGAAAGGGATGAGGATGGGAATGGTAATATCATATCATTATGTTGTTTTATGTAAGATTATGTTAGTGGGGGCATGGAAGTAGAGAAAAGAGAAAAGGAAGGAAGTGGGGAGAATCAAGAGTGACAATATAAGGAAAGTATGTGAAAAGAATTGCAAATAAATCAGTTGAATTTGAACAAGATGAAACTGAACAAATCTAGAAGCAAATCAAGGAAAGCTTTTGTTAGTAGTGCAAGAGAAGTGTGCGGATGTGCTAAAATAAGAAGTAAGAATGTCAATAGCGAGTGGCGGAATGAAGAGGTGATGCAAGCAGTTAAAAGTAAAACAGAGGCGTGGTTGAATGTGCTAAAAGCCAATAAAGAAGTATCAAAAGAAAGGTGTATAGAAATATACAAGGAGAAAAAAGGATTAAAAGTTGCATACGTAGGAGGAGATAAGAAGTAGATGAGCGTTTGGAATGAGGATGAATGGGGACTTACAAGGGAATAATAAGGAAGCTCTTCTGGACGGAAGTACGAAAGGTTAAGAGAGAGAGAGAGAGAGAGAGAGAGAGAGAGAGAGAGAGAGAGAGAGAGAGAGAGAGAGAGAGAGAGAGAGAGAGAGAGAGAGAGAGAAGAGAAGAGAAGAGAGGGAGAGAGAGAGAGAGAAGGAAGAGAGAGAGAGAGAGAGAGGAAGAGAGAGAGGAGAGGAGAGAGAGAGAGAGAGAGAGAGAGAGGAGAGAGAGAGAGAGAGAGAGAGAGAGGAGAGAGAGAGCCGAGAGAGAGCGAAGGAGAGAGAGAGAGGAGAGAGAGAGAGGAGAGGAAGAGAGCAGAAGAGAGAGAGAGGAAGAGGAGAGAGAGGAAGAGAGAGAGAGAGAGCGAGAGAGAGAGAGAGAAGAGAGAGAAGAGAGACAGAGAGAAAGAGAGAATAAAGAGAGAGAGAAAGAGAGAGAGAGAGAGAGAGGAGAGAGAGAGAGAGAGAGAGAGAGAGGAAGAGAGAGGAGAGAGAGAGAGGAAGAGAGAGGAGAGGAAGAGAGAGAGAGAGAG
>JABUQX010096412.1:20000-22500 GCA_015478945.1 Trachelipus rathkii
GATTTTGAGCCATGTTCTTTAATGTTGCTGAACATGGTACACTCTCTTTCATGATCCAAATTTTAGATATTTTTGCTAAATAAGACAACTTTAAGATTTTGAGCCATGTTCTTTAATGTTGCTGAACATGGTACACTCTCTTTCATGAACCAACTTTTAGCTACTTTTGCTAAATCAGTCAACCTTAAGATTTTGAGCCAGGTTCTTTAATGTTGCTGAACATGGTACACTCTCTTTCATGAACCAATTTTTAGCTACTTTTGCTAAATAAGGCAACCTTAAGATTTTGAGCTATGTTCTTTAATGTTACTGAACATGGTACACGCTCTTTCATGATCCAAATTTTTGATATGTTTGTTAAATAAGGCAACCTTAAGATTTTGAGCTATGTTCTTTAATGTTACTGAACATGGTACTCGCTCTTTCATGATCCAAATTTTGAATATTTTTGCTAAATAAGGCAACCTTAAGATTTTGAGCCATGTTCTTTAATGTTGCTGAACATGGTACACTCTCTTTCATGAACCAATCTTTAGCTACTCTTGCTAAATCAGGCAACCTTAAGATTTTGGGACATATTCATTAATGTTGCTGAACATGGTACACGTACTTTCATGAACTAATTTTTAGCTACTTTTGCTAAATCAGTCAACCTTAAGATTTTGAGCCATGTTCTTTAATGTTGCTGAACATGGTACACTCTCTTTCATGAACTAATTTTAGCTACTATTGCTAGATCAGGCAACCTTAAGATTTTGAGTCATGTTCTTTAATGTTGCTGAACATGGTACACGTTTTTTTATGAACCAATTTTTAGTTACTTTTGCTAAATCAGTCATCCTTAAGATTTTGAGTCATGTTCTTTAATATTGCTGAACATGGTACACGCTCCTTCATGAACCAGCTTTTAGCTTCTTTTGCTAAATAAGGCAACCTTAAAATTTTGAGCCATGTTCTTTAATGTTGCTGGACATGGTAAACGCTCTTTCATAAACCAATTTTTAGCTACATTTGCTAAATCAGACAACCTTAAGATTTTGGGTCATATTCTGTTGTTGAACATGGTACATGCTCTTTCATGAACCAATTTCTAGCTACTTTTGCTAGATCAGGCAACTGTAAGATTTTGAACCATGTTCTTTAATGTTGCTGAACATGGTACACTCTCTTTCATGAACCAATTTTTAGATACTTTTGCTAAATCAGTCAACCTTAAGATTTTGAGCCATGTTCTTTAATGTTGCTGAACATGGTACACTCTCTTTCATGAACCAATTTTTAGCTACTTTTGCCAAATCAGTCAACCTTAAGATTTTGAGCCAAGTTCTTTAATGTTGCTGAACATGGTACACACTCTTTCATGAACAATTTTTAGCTGCTAAATCAGTCAACCTTAAGATTTTGAGCTATGTTCTTTAATGTTGCTGAACATAGTACTCTCTCTTTCTTGAACCAATTTTTAGCTTCTTTTGCTAAATCAGTCAATCTTAAGATTTTGAGCCATGTTCTTTAATGTTGCTGAACATGGTACACTCTCTTTCATGAACCAATGTTTAGCTACTTTTGCTAAATCAGTCAACCTTAAGATTTTGAGCCATGTTCTTTAATGTTGCTGAACATGGTACACGCTCTTTCATGATCCAATTTTTAGCTACTTTTGCTAAATCAGTCAACCTTAAGATTTTGAGCCATGTTCTTTAATATTGCTGAACATGGTACACTTTCTTTCAGGAACCAATTTTTAGCTACTTTTGCTAAATCAGTCAACCTTAAGATTTTGAGCCATGTTCTTTAATGTTGCTGAACATGGTACACTCTCTTTCATGAACCAATTTTTAGCTACTTTTGCTAAATCAGTCAACCTTAAGATTTTAAGCCATGTTCTTTAATGTTGCTGAACATGGTACAATCTCTTTCATGAACCAATTTTTAGCTACTTTTGCTAAATCAGTCAACCTTAAGATTTTGAGCCATGTTCTTTAATATTGCTGAACATGGTACACTTTCTTTCAGGAACCAATTTTTAGCTACTTTTGCTAAATCAGTCAACCTTAAGATTTTGAGCCATGTTCTTTAATGTTGCTGAACATGGTACACTCTCTTTCATGAACCAATGTTTAGCTACTTTTGCTAAATCAGTCAACCTTAAGATTTTGAGCCATGTTCTTTAATGTTGCTGAACATGGTACACTTTCTTTCATGAACCAATTTTTAGCTACTTTTGCTAAATCAGTCAACCTTAAGATTTTGAGCCATGTTCTTTAATGTTGCTGAACATGGTACACGCTCTTTCATGATCCAAATTTTAGATATTTTTGCTAAATAAGACCACCTTAGGATTTTGAGCCATGTTCTTTAATGTTGCTGAACATGGTACACGCTCTTTCATGATCCAAATTTTAGCAACTTTTGCTAAATAAGGCAACCTTAAAATTTTGAACCATGTTCTTTAATGTTGCTGAACAAGGTATACTATTCAACTCAGTTGTAAGTATAATTG
>JABUQX010096412.1:25000-26725 GCA_015478945.1 Trachelipus rathkii
TTAAATTTTCAATTCTTTCCTTGGCACAACATCGTTCAAACTCAAGCGACCAAATCAAGCAGTTTTCTTTTGTATCGCAATCACCACAGAATCGTCCAGCCACAAAAGTAAGAAGCTTATTCCCAATAACCTCATTCAGATTAATATCCAGCTCCTTGTCTCAAATCTATCCATATCCTTAACCACACTAATCTATAAAAATAGTTAGAACAACCATGGAGACAAAACACAACCTTGTCTCAGACCAACTCCTCTTTCTAACATTAGATCACATGCTTCCTGTTTATCTTTAACAACTCCTACTGTTCGTGTAAAATTGCTTTATCTGCCTTAATAACAAACATTTATTCCATACTTCTAATGTTCTCCCAAACTTCCCTCTTTGCACTCTATCATATGACTTTTCCAAATCAGAAAGCATGAAAAAACGTCTTTTTTCTTTTCTGAGAATTTCTTCTCTGCCAGCTTTTCAGGTAAATACCTGATTCACACATCCTCGACCATCCTTAAAACCACATTGCTCCTCTCCAATCTGTTTATCTGTAATGCTTCTAACTTTTTCTATTTAAATCGTCTATTGTATTTTACCTACAACGCTCAATAAACTTATTTCTCTATATTTAGAACTCCCTTTTTTGTCCCCTTACGCCTTATATAAATTGGTAGCAAGACAGGAGTCTGCCATCTATGGACGGTCGCAACCCGTTCCCGCAACATTGAATAACTTCATCAGCCATCCACGACAATTGCTATCTCCTTTTTCAACATTTCTACTTGTATAGTATTGGTTCTGTAGAATTTTTTTTTTTTTTTTTACCATCCAAAGCATTCACTATTTTATCTTTTGTAATATGTCCTACATTTACATTTCTAAACTCTTCTACCATAATATTACTGACTAAATCCACTTTTCTTCGGTCTCCTAGCCGGTCGATTCCCAGCACACTCCACTAGACTATATATATATATTTATATATGATATATATTTATAATATTTATATATATATATATATATATATTTATAATAATATTATATATATATAATTATATTATAGTATTATATTATCATCCATCTTTTTCCCAAGCTGGGTATGGTGCGGTAGCATGGGCTGGAAACAGAAAAGTTATGGAAGAATATGCGGAAGTCGAAAAGAAAGCCTAGCCCTACCGCCCCCTTTATACCCTGTCGTGAGACTCGCGCAGTCAGAAAAAAATCTACCTAGAAGCTTTTCAGGGACCGCGGAACGGAACCCTTACTATTGCATCTTCATCAATGTAG
Source organism: Trachelipus rathkii (assembly GCA_015478945.1). Taxonomy (NCBI): domain Eukaryota; kingdom Metazoa; phylum Arthropoda; class Malacostraca; order Isopoda; family Trachelipodidae; genus Trachelipus; species Trachelipus rathkii. The sequence goes on from JABUQX010096412.1 coordinate 26,280, forward strand.
AGTTCATCCCTTGCCAGGGGTCGCAAACGATAACCCCCTCCATTAAACCCTGCTATTCACTACTAATTATGCTAAAACTTTTCGTCACTTCCAAATTACATTCCTCTCCTCCAGCATTCCTTTCTGCCTCAATCCACTTTTCTTCGGTCTCCTAGCTATCGATCCCAGCACACTCCACCACTATCAACATCGCTTAACCAACCGACTTCCTATTGGCCTTTCCCCACTTGACCAAACATTCAATGTCACTTTCCTTTATTCTTTCATTTACTCTTTCTTCACACACACAATCTAATGAGTTATTCCTCATTTATCAATTTCTTCTCAACACCTAACAGCGCCCAAAAATTTTCCATCTGAACATTGACTTTAGATCTATACTTCTATTCCAGACCATTAATTTCACTACTATACATTTCCAGGTAACAATATCTTCATGTGAGACC
>JABUQX010096413.1:0-2500 GCA_015478945.1 Trachelipus rathkii
GTCCGTCCCTTTTCACTTCATCCTCCTTTAATCTCTCCACTGCTATCCTCTCTCTCGTTACCATCTTCGTTGGTAACGGGGTTTTGAGATTTAATATCCCCACCACCAAACGATGGTCCGAATCAAGCGACACTGATGGTATACTTTTTACGTCTCTTACCACCTTCCTGTTGTTAATTAGTATAAGGTCAATCATCGACTTATCCGTGTAATCCTCAACAATACTATTCCACCTGTACCAGGTCCATTTATGCGAGTCCCTATGCGCAAAGTATGTATTCATCACTGCCAACCTATTACTTACCGCAAAATCCAACAACCTCTCCCCCTCCGCGTTTCTTTCTCCTATTCCAAACGCCCCCATTGCTATCTCGGTACCTATTCTCTCCCTTCCTATGTGCGCATTCAAGTCCCCCATGACAATTTTCACTTCAGTATTCATTCCGTCATACACATTTTGCAACTGTTCATAAAAAACATTCTTTTCTTCCTGTGGTCTTCCTTGGTGTGGTGCATAAACCTGTATTATGCCCACACGTCTCCTTTTCAGCCTCAGTGCTATAGCAATTATTCTTTCTTTTTTAGAAAACTATGTCCTCTACTCTATCTGCCAAATCCGGGGTCAGGAACAATGCCACCCCATACTTTCTCTCCTCATCTCTCCCTTTGTATATCAGTTGGTAATCATCATGTATTCTCCTCCTCCCTTCACCCTTCATCCTCGTCTCGCAGACACCAAGAACATCCAGTGTCCTCTCCTTCATCATACCCACAACCTTCTCCTCCTTTCCTCCATTGTACTAGCATTAATAGTTCCCATACGGAACTTATCTTAGTCGAGTTCGTAGTCCATTTTCATGCCTGGTCAACAACCGAAAAGATCCGTCCTGGTTCCGAGGCATCACAAGCGCGTCTTGAGCCACAACAATCCACCGCCGGCTGGCTAGGCCTGTCGCGGCTTCTTTTTCTGGACTGGTATTTAGTCTCTTCCCGGACATGTATAGCCCCCCAATTGGGTTACAGAGCTCTCTCCACAGTCTCCAGGCACCTGTCCGGTCAAATTAAGCCACAGCACCACTACAAGGTAACCAGCCCATTATCATGGTAGATGGAGCTCCATGATATATATATATATTATATATATATATATATATATATATATATATATATATATATATATATATATATATATATATATATATATATATATATATATATAAATATATATAAATATAAACACATATATATATATATATATATATATATATATATATATATATATATATATATATATATATATATAACTAAATAGAGAAAATAATAATAATAATAATAATAAACTTATATCTTAACAATATATATGAAATAATATATATATATATATATATATATGTATATAATAATAATAACTTAATAATAATATATATATAATAATAATATATATATATATATATATATATATATATCTATGACTAATATATATATATAACAATATATATATATTTACGATTAATCAATTATCAACTATAATAATAATATATATATATGTAATATATATATATATATATAATAATAATAATAATATATATAATATATATAATAAATATAATAAAAATTATATATATCTATATATATATATATATATATATATATATATATATATATATATATATATATATATATATATATATATATATATATATATATATATATATATATATGTAGCACTCCATTAACTTTGTAAAAATTTTAATTTATGTTCGTACTTATGCTAAGATTTGCGCGAGCAAAATTTGCATAAGTCGAAGTGAAATTATATATAAACCCATTCTGTTAAGATACTCTTCAGTCAGATACAAAGTCAGATCAAATTAACAAGAATCAAAAGAAATAAATTCACTCAAGATACTCTCTCTAGAAAACCTCCCGGCAAGAGCGATAAACTTCAAGGGAAAGGCTGCGACTTGAATTTCGATCACAAATTTTCGCCGCTAAACGAAGAGTCTGAGGCAAGTTCGAAAAACGCACTGGAAAAGGCTGCGACTTGCAATTCGCCTACGAAGAGAGAGTAGTATCTCAACAGAAGGGTCTTTTTTATTACTTTACTTTCATTGAATATCGAATAAATACCTCACTTCAAATATGGATTTTTAAATTTACCATCCTCTTATATAGGGTGCTTGCTCATAAAGAAGCCACCAATCTAGCAAGTCGTACCCTATATAATTGGTGAACCCGGAGTAGAACACCCAGAACTTCAATCAACGCCTTCTAAAAAAAAACAAACAAAATGAAAAGAAAAAAGAAAAACTACAATAATACTAAAATTCTCAAACAAAAAAACTCCGAGAAGATGACTCAAACAAAACGAACATTATCGATACGAACTTCAATTTTCTTATTTATTAATTTTGGATTATGGTTTCATCTTTTTCACAACTATCACAATTCGAGGATTCATCGCTAGATATAGCAAACTTCCTTTTCGGCATGTATTTCT
>JABUQX010096413.1:25000-27500 GCA_015478945.1 Trachelipus rathkii
CAGACCTAGAACGGAGCGCTTGAAGAGATTAAATTTGTTAATCGATGTGGATCTTGGAAGTATTCTTCTAGTTCATCTTTTATATATTTTTCTGAAATTTAATTTATGATTACCTATTTTTCATTTACTTAATTAAATAGTTGAAAAGGCTTTGCACTGGTCTACAAATTTTTTTTTCTGGCATGGACTTTTCCAGGTGTTTAATACTATTTCGGTGGTGCTGATTCTAAATCTGATCTCGTGATTTATAACTATCAATTCCCATTCTACGCAATCGCAAACCCATTATCATGGGATTTTACCCGGGCTCACTACTTTGTCACTGATGATTGCAGGTAGTCAGTGACTGCTTTAGTGATAAAAGATGGTGTTGTATTTGGACAATAGTGCATTTATTAATATTCTTGTACATTTACACAATTTATTAGAATTACAAACATTTTATGTACAATCACCATTTATGTAATATTTTCATTTACAGGTTGCATCTAAACTATGGCTACAAACATCTGAAAGGACCGGAGATGCCGTATGACCAGCATATCTCTGCTACATCTGTGTGGAGCCTTTACTTCAACGGATCAATAGGCGCAATCAATTTAAACCTTTGTCAAGAAGGTATCTTTTCCACTACTTTAAAGTAGGGAATAAAGAGACCCAAGACAAATATTTGGGCTCCTCACAAAATGTGCAAAACGTGTGTTGAAACTTTGCGATCATGGTGCAAACTGTAAAGGAAAGAATGCTAGGCGGAGATTTGGTGTGCCAATGGTTTGGAGAGAACCAACAAACCATTTGGATGACTGCTACTTTTCTCTGCTTGGTTAAGGAAAATGTTCTCAATAACGACAAACAAACAGCACTTACAAATACCCAATATCCCACTCTGCCAGCATCTGCCACTCCTGTCAAGAACATCAAGAAATGAGCTCCAGTTGATAGGAATAAAATTGTACTTCTCCCACTGAACATAAAACTTGAGTTAATGAAGCAATTCGTCAAAGCTCTTGATCACACCGGATACTGCTCTCAACTATATTTTTTTTAATCTTTTTTTTCTTTTTTTTAATATATTTTGAAAAAGGCAGGAAATATTTTGCCAAACTCAGAACTCAGGGATCCACACTTTGTTACAACAAACAACAATGACTGCGGCAGAGGGTAGAGCCTTGGAAGCATCTTCTGATGTGTACGGAAATTTCGCCTTGGAACGGGAAAGCGGACACTTAACCGAGCGATTGATTTCATTTCTTTCTCTAAGCTGGATGTGAATACGCATCAGAAGTTCACTATTTACAAAGTTACTTGGATGACTTTTTCCTTCCAGGACTTGGTTACGTGGAACGAAGAGCAAGGTGAACGCTTCATCAAGACTACATTTAAAGTTATTGAAGAGCGCTACCAAGGCCGATGGGACACCAACATGATGGCAGATTACTGCTGGTCCTTGATGAGAGACATTCCACAAGCTGTACATCGGAGATCGTCAAAGAAGAGGTCGTTTATGCAAATGTAACATCACTATTGTCAATTTACATTTTTGTACATATTTTCCTTAATTTCACATGTCAATTCTAAAATGGTAATAAGCATTCACTCACATTTATATGCATTCACTATCACAACTTTGTGCTACGGATCATTAAATGTATTTTTCATTATTATTGTATATTGTATCTTACCTTATTCTTGTCTGTAGTGTAATATCTCAGAGATGCTGATGTGAATACAACAAAAAAACGATGACAGATTAGGAATCAGCAGGCCACAGAAATTACCTTAAAAACCGTTGGAAAAACCTCATTGACGGAAACATTTTGCTTGACCATTGTTGCTGTCAATCTCTTGCATAAAAATATCTGTAACTTTTAGTAAATCTACCTTTTGGTATGTTATATAATATCATATAATGTAACTAGAAATACTATATAAATATATATCTATATATCTATATATTATAGATATATATATATATATATATATATATATTATATATATATATATATATATATATATATATAATATAGTATAACAATAAGGATTTGAGTTACTACTAATAATTTTAAATTAGATACTTGCAATATATTAGAAGACGTTTTCGTACAAGGGACTCAAATTTCATAATTTTTAACAGTTGAAAATTTTTTATTATTATTTTATTATTATTAATATTATTATTAATTGATTATTATTATTATTTATTCTTATTATTGATTATATTAATTTAATTGACTTATTCATATTATCTACTTATTAGCTCAATTATTTACCAGTATTATATTTATTTTTTTATTATTATTATCTAGTAGTAGTAGTAGTAGTAAGTAGTATTAGTATATTTTCGTAGATTTGGTTCCCTGAATATTTTTTTTAATATCTCGAGAGTCGCCACGGCATCATATATATCTATATATATAGTATATAATTATATTATATATATATATATATATATTATTATATAATAATATATATTAATAAATATACTATATATATATATTAA
>JABUQX010096414.1:0-7500 GCA_015478945.1 Trachelipus rathkii
TTCAAATGCACACATATCTAATTATGTCCGAAGACATACAGTAGAGACATAAAAACATTTGAAGGCAAAAAAACTAGTTATACCATGAAATTTTAAATAATACTTCAATACGAGCATAACTGTTACATCGTAAGATTAAACACTATATACAAATATTTGATACATTAAAAAATACAATGTTTATATATACAGAAAATAAAAGGGGTGCATTCAAACACAGCATAGTTGCGTTATTTTCCGTTAGATATAAACGAAACATTACAACATTTAAAAATGCCATAAACAGTACAAAATGTTTAATACATATAAATTATTGATATGAAACCTTTTGAATTATTCACAAGTTAAATAGGCCACATTGATCGAACGTTGAATAATCCAAGGAAGGGTCCAGTATAAGACGTTCTAACGTAGTCTATGAATTTTGACCATGCGCACGTAGTTTTCAAGTTGAGTTACGAGAGAAACTGCTTGACATATGTAGAAGACGAAGTTTGGCTTGAAGTTTAGGTCCTTTATTTGAAAAATTTCTTCATACATAAAAGGGAGCGGTCACAAAACCATTTAGAATTCGAAAAGGAATCAGAGTCGTAGTGGATTCAAAAATGATTTCTGCCCATAATCCAAACTTAATGATGAAAGAAAGTCCATACCGGACCGCAAGTTACATAGTTAGACCCGACACCGAGTTGAAATTTTTTCGCAGTTTGGGCGTACTGTGGAGATTGTTCAAATTTGAAAAGCTTCATTCGTAATGAAGAAATGGGAAAAGGTCAGGAAAATCATTTAGAATTGTAAAGGGAATCAGAGTTCGTAGTGGGAATCCAAAAATGTTTCTGCCCATAATTCCAACTTGAATGATGAAAGAGAATCATGCCGAAAAGGAAGTCTTGCGTCACCGATCGCCATGCTATGTCTAGCGATGAATCCTCGAATTGTTATTTTGTAAAAAGATGAAGACCATAATCAAAATAGAAATAAAAATAAAACTCCAGTTTCGATAATGTTCGTTTGCTTGAGTCATTTTCTCTCCGAGTGTTCTGATTGGGAATTTTAGTATTATTGTAGTTTTTTCTTTTTCTTCATTTGTGTTTTTCAGAAGGCGTTGATTGAAGTTCTGGGTGTTCTTCTCCGGTTCACCAATTATATAGGGATGTACTTGCTAGATGGTGGCTTAATGTCTGATCAATCACCTATGAAAAGGGGCATGATGTAATTTAAAGAATCCATATTTGAAATGAATGTTTTTCCATGTCACATAAGTAGAATATTCTCAATAAACGTAAAGTAATAAAGAACCGCTTTTGTTGAAGATACTCTCTCGTTGGCGAAATTGGTCAAGTCACCAGCCTTTTCCAGCGCGTTTTCCACCCTTTTTCTGTGCGAGAATTTGTTATCGAAATTCGAGTCACAGCCCTTTCCTTGAAATTTACCTCTCTTGCCGGGAGGATTCCTGGAGAGAGTATCTTGAGTGGCGATTTTTCTTCTGATTAATTTTAAATGACTCATATCGACTTGAAGAGTTATCTCAAAAGACGAGTTTATATTATTTTCACTTTGACTTACTGCTAAAATTTGCTCGCGCAAATCTTAGCATAAGAACGAACATAAATTAAAATTTTTCAAGTCTACTGGAGTGGCTACACTTATGATATATATATATATATATATATATATTATATATATATATATAATATATATATATATTATATATGATATATATATATAGATTATAATATATATATATATATAATATATCTATACTATATATTATATATATAGTATATATATATATAGTATATAATTATATATATATATATATAACAATTATATACTATATATATATATATATATATATAGTATATATAATACTATATATACTATATTATAATATATATTCTATATCTATATATATATATATATATATATATAATAAATATATATATGTCTCAGTATTTTGTCCCTACACCCTACCCTGATAACGGACTGCAATCTTTCAGGCATGGATCCAATATTATTTTCTAGAATATATTGTCTTCTGCGCAGTAATTCCCAGGATCTAAGGGCATGGTCCAAAAGTTGCCTCCCCGTTCTCTCATCCTCTGGTCTCCAATCTCTGATAATTGATCCCCATATATTTTCAATAGGATTTAAATCACACCCTTTCGGTGGCCATGGTAAAACATGGAAGATCTGTTCATGTTCAGTAAACCATTGCTGAACTCTCCTCGCAGTGTGCACGGGACTATTGTCGTGGACGAACGGTATTCTATCGGATCGGGATCGAAATACGCTCTCACTGTTGGTAGCAACACCTCTTCAAGTATTTCCAGATACTTATCTGCGGTGAACCGGCCATCTATAGGGGTCAGTTCGCCTAGAATGTTATAGTTTATCCATCCCCATACATTGGCAGTGACGTGTCCACTTCTAGCTTCTTCATAAATATGTTGGCGTTCATATCGTGTGTTATTGACACGCCAGCAATGTAAGGGGCCGTGATCTGAAGAGCAGAATGTCTTTTCATCTGTGAAGATAACCTTGGACCAAAAATTTATATCCTTGTTACTATATTCTTCTGCAAAACGGAGCCGTGCTGCCCTGTGTGCTTCGGTTAGTGTTTGCTTCACTGCCGGAGTCCGGTGGTGTATTCCATAAGCGTGCAATCGTCGCCGGATTGTTCTATCAGATGCTTCCAACTGTAATGCGCGTTTGATGGCTCTGCTATTTGTAAATGGATTTCTACTGGCCGCATGAAATATTTCCTGATCCTCATTCTCGGTAGTTGTCCGTGGTCTACCAGGCTTTGGACGATCACACAAATTACCCTCCTCCTCATGTCTAGCAACCCATCGTCTTACAGTCGATACGTGGATCCCGAGGTCTCTTGCTATTTGAATCTTACTTTGTCCGGATTCAAACAAAGCTAGTATCCTTCCCCTTAATACTAGCTTCTCAGCACGGGTGTCCATTATTATGATATTAACAGCAGATAACTGTAGTTGGTGTCGTGACTCTACGCCAAATGACATGAACTTTTACATAAAAGGTGTGACGTTATGTAGGTTTATTATTTGAGATAACCAAGTAAACAAATCGTACACGCCACAACGCATGCACGCACATAGACGGACGCCCAACACACACTAGACACAAACACACAACACACACACACACAACACATATATATATATAGTATATATAAATATACATATATGTATAGATAAGTATGATTTATATATATATTATATATTATTATATTTATAATATAATAATAGGTTTATATATATAATAGTTTATTATAATATATAATATAGTAATTTCTAGGAGAGCACCCTCATGAGCCTCATCGCGCATTGTTTTTAAACCCAGACCATAGAATGTTGCAAGCCGATATAACGTAAAAAGAAAGAGACACATATGTATTTTTAAAAATATTATGACCCTTTAGAGTTTGAAATTATGCAGTTCAAATTAGATTGAGAGAGAGAGAGAGAGAGAGAGAGAGAGAGAGAGAGAGAGAGAGAGAGAGAGAGAGAGAGAGAGAGAGAGAGAGAGAGAGAGAGAGAGAGAGAGAGAGAGAGCCATTTCATGGGAATCTGAAAATCTCTCCTTCAAAATTAAACGATACTCGAATTTCTCGAAACAAGATACCGCATAAGGTAATCCATATACATTAAGACCATACGTGATTAGCAGACTTTTAATCTAAAGTAAAACTTTTAATCTAAACTTAACACCATGAGCTGATTTACATGCTCGCGCATGTGTATATACATGGTTTTGTATTTAAATATCAATAATTATAGTTTTAAATATTATCTTCCCAGCTGCTATCAATTAATTGACTGTTATATAACACCAAGGGTTCAGTAACTATATAAAGCCGTTTTCGTTTTGCATTTGTGCTAACGCTGGATAAGAAATGCTAATCCAGTTTTAGTACGAATTTCGGGCATGCATAATCGACCGATTATTTACAAAAATTTTGATCAGCTATTCTAATGGACCACGTGGATTTGGAAAAAAAAAAAAAAAAAAATAAATGGTTTTTATTACAAATAATTGATCAACTATTGTGATGGAGTTTATCGATTTGGAAGAAATTAGATTTAAGCTAATTCATGAATGAAAACATTCATCAAATCAACGAACTATTACGCCGCAATCTTATTTGTTTTACATTTTATCGTAGCAAATTTGTTACTATTGGTCAGTGGATTTTCCCTAAATTCGGTAAGCACGGGAAAGGGCAACCTAACAGAATTTTAAGGAAATACTAACGTTTCGTTAGCATTTTACTAAATTTGTGCTAAAATTGGCATAAACGAACGACTTTTTTTTAAGCATTTTCCTAAATTTCGTTAGCAAAAGTGAGCAAAATGTCACGCTAGGGATTAACCCAATCGAAAACGCCTTAAATATACAATCTAAGATCAAGTAGAACTCTAATTATCTATCTATTTTATATATGAATATATATATTATATATATAATATATATATATATATTATATATTATTATATGATATATATAATATATATGATATATATATCATATCTATATATATATATAATATATTATATATTGATAAAAATATACCCTTAAAGTAATTCCCTCTGCTGGATGAACCGGGGCCCTAGCAGATGAACGCGTATGTGTTTGACCCACACCGCCAACGGATGGACTAAAAGAAGGATTTTCGCGAGCTAATGCTTCCTGTAGTGAACTAATATCACCCCCCAAACAGGAACCAGCGGCGCGCTTCTTCCCGTCCACACTCCGGGCGTAGGGTCAAACGCGGCACCGCAGACAGAGTGATAACTACTTATTAAGATCGGTAATATTTAATGTATTGATAAGGATAACTGCTCATCCTTCCTACACCTCACCGCAGGTGATAGGTATTCGACTAAAATATAACCCCTAAGTAATTTCCTCTGCTGGAATTGGAAACTCCGGGCCCTAGCCGATTGAACGCGTTATGTGTTTGACCACACCGACCACGGCTGACTAAAAGAAGGCATCGCCGAAGAAATGTTTCCCTGTAGTGAATATATCAAACCCAACCCAACAGGAAACCACGGGCCGCGCTCTTTCCCGTCCACACGCCGGTCGGGCGTCAAGGGTCAAAACAGCGCACCGCAACCGAGTGGAAATACTTATTAAATCGGCGCAATATTATGTATTGATAAGATAACTGCTCTTCCTTCTACAGCGCTCACCGACGTGTGATAGGTATTGATAAAAATAACGCCTATAAGTAATTCCCTTTCTGCTGGATTGATACCGCGGGCGCCCTAGAAGATGAATCGTTAAATGTGTTTGACCACAACCCGCCTACGACTGGACTAAAAGAAGATCTGCGAGAAGTTCCTGTCAGTGAATATTATCACCACCAAACGGAACCACGGGCCGCGTCTCTTCTTCCGTCCAAATACCTCTCACACTGCGGTGAGGTGTAGAAGGAAGAGCAGTTATCTTTATCAATACATAATATTCCCCGATTTAATAAGTATTTCACTCTGTGCAGTGCGCTGTTTGAACCCACGCCCGAGTGTGGACGGGAAGAGCGCGCCGTGGTTCTGTTTGGTGGGTGATAAATTCACTACAGGAAACATTTCTCGCGATCTTCTTTTAGTCCATCGTGGCGGTGTGGTCAAACACATACGCTTCATCTGCTAGGGCCCGGGTTCAATCCCAGCAGAGTGAAATTACTTCAGGGGTTATTTTATGCAACCTATCACACTGCTGTGAGGTGTAGAAAACGGATGAGCAAGTTTATCTTATCAATCATAATATTCCCCCGTTTAAATAAGTATCTCTCACTCTGCTGGGTGCGCTGTTTGACCCTACGCCCGAGTGTGGACGGAAGAGCGCGCCGGTCCTGTTTGGTGGGTGATATATTCTACAGGAAAATTTCTGCGCATCTTCTTTTAGGTTCCATCGTGCGGTGTGTCAACACAATACGCGTGTTTCACAATTTTCTGAGGCCCGGGTTTTCAACTCCCAGCAGAGGGAAATTAAAAACTTAACGGGGTTATTTTATCAAATACCTAATCGAACACTGCGGTGAAGGTGTAAGAAAGGATGAGCGTTATCTTATCATATACTAATATTCCCGAATTTAATAGTATTTTCACTCTGTGCGGTGCGCTGTTTGAAACCCTACGCCCGAGTGGTGGACGGAGGACGCGCGCCGTGGTTCCTGTTGTGGTGGTGTAATAATTCACCAGGAACATTTCTCGCGACTTCTTTTAGTCCATCGTGGCGGGTGTGGTCAAACACATACGCGTTCAACTGCTAGGGCCCGGGTTCAATCCCAGCAGAGGGAAATTACTTAAGGGGTTATTTTATCAATACCTATCACACTGCGGTGATGTGTAATAAGATAAACTGCGTCAGGTCTTCTATACACACCTCACCGCAGGTGTGATAGGTATTGAATAAAAAATAACACCCTTAAGGTAATTTCCCTCTGGGGGGCTGGGAATTGAACCGGGCCCTAAGCGAGAACCGTATGGTTTGACCACACCGCCACGGATGGAACTAGTAATATAAGAAGATGCGAGAAATGTCCCTCGTAGTGAATATATCACCCATGCATCCAAAAGAGTGGAAACCACGGCGCGCCTCTTCCCGTCCACACATCGGGCGTAGTGGTTTAAACAGCGCACGGCCACCAGAGTGAAATGACTTATTTCAAAATCGGGGAAATATTATGTACTTGCATAAGACTACTGTCTCATCCTTCTTCTAACACCCAACCCGAAGTGTGATAGTATTGATCAAATAACCCTTAAGGTAAATTTTCCCTGCTGCTAGGCCCGGTTCAACTCCCAGCAGAGGGAAATTACTTAAAGGGGTTATTTTTATTCAATACCTATCACACTGCGGTGAGGAAGTGTAGAAGGATGAGCAGTTATCTTATCAAATAGCATAACATTCCCGATTTAACTAAGTTTTCACTCTGGCGGTGCGGGCTGTTTGACCCTACGCCGAGTGTGGCACGGGAAGAGCGCGCCGTGGTTCGTTTGGTGGGTGAATATATCTCACTAACAGGACATTGCTTCGAGATCTTTCTTTTAGTCGCACGTGGCGGTGTGGTCAAACACATACGCCGTTCCATTCTGCTAGGGCCCCGGGTTCAATCCCAGCAGAGGGAAATTACTTAAAGGGTTATTTTTATCAAATACCTATCACACTGCGGTGAGGTGGAGAAGGATGAGCAGTTATCTATCATATATATCATATTATATATATTATATATATTATATATATATATATATTATATATTGAAAGAAACTGCTCATTCCTTCTACACCTCACCGCAGTGTGATAGGTATTGATAAAAATAACCCCTTAAGTAATTTCCCTCTGCTAGGGCCCAGGTTCAATCCCAGCAGAGGGAAATTACTTAAGAGGGTTATTTTATCAATACCTATCAACTGCGGTGAGGTGTAGAAAGATGAGAGCAGTTATCTTATCAAATATATATAT